>LIEC01010561.1:0-17392 GCA_001925005.1 Drosera capensis | reverse complement strand
GGTATGACCCATTTCTTCTGTGAGGCATTAAATCAAAGAACAAGATCACATGAGGAAGATCACTTGCAATATCAAATATTCTGCTGCCAATACTCACATCTGTCTCCAAAATTTTGCCAGCTATTTCTTTGATCACAAGCCAACAAGCATTTACAACTATGTCGTATATGTCTTACAAAATAGCTACTAGTAATATTAACTTCTTCCCCGTGTAAACCTCGAAACAGGTCATAACTCATACATAGATCCGTGATCCACACAATCGCGATCCCAATTCTTACATCATGTCAACTACTGCACTCGTATTTACCAACAAATAGTTATCTCACTAAACTATGAACTCATTGTCTCAAGCTGCAAGCGCAAGGACCTTAATGGAGCCTCGACTGCTTGCAGCCATCATGGTGGAGCTATCGTTCTTCCGATACACTGCGCCGATGAAGTATCCATAGTCTTCATCCATTCGATCTGGCTCTGATGAGTTGAACCTGAGCCTAGCTGCAGGTCTTGAGATAGCCTGTATAGAGAAGAACACAAATAAGTCTAGTTAGGGGTGAGGACGGATGAAGAGACGTGCAAGGAGTTGTGATGGGGTGACAATGCACCTTGTGGTAGCCGAACACCTCGTTGGTTTCCCTGCCGCATGAGATGTATTCACCGTTTACTGTCAGGCCAACAAAGTTCTTCTCATTTGTGTGCCCTCTGTATGTCCCCAGCTGCAGAACAATGAATAATACAGAAAGGCACGTTTAGAAGTTAAATCAAAATACTGGGACAAAATCAAAACACAGTAAATAGCAGATCGGGAGTATGATCAAGACAGACTATGTCAAATGACTCGTTCATGTTGTACACCTTCTCGTCAGAGCCTTCAGGATTCAGCTACCATCTTGGCGGTTAATATCTTGATTACTTTTTTGCACTTGTGACTCCGGGTTTACCCAATGCATATCCATAAGATAACTATGGACATACATGTTATACACCAGAATCTCTCTTCCAAATAGAGCCATAATGCACATCATTTAAAACTATCAAGCGTTACTTTAAGAGTAAGTGCTTCACTACAGAACTCCACACTATTGAATCGCGACGAGCAGCCAAGGGCATAGTGGTGAAGCACGTTAATAGATATATAGGATCATCTCAGCCTCTTATTGTTTCAGTCAATAACCTTTCCTATTCAACTCATGATCATAATGGAAAGGATTTACAAAGCTACTAGCTCTTCGAGATCATCACCAATAAGTTTGAGAAATCTTGGCGATGGACAGATGTTGAGCAGAAGTATGTAAAAACTAAAAACCAAAAAGAAGGAACACTTACAAGAGAATGATCTTGCAAATCCCACAACTGCAATGTGCTGTCAGTTGAAGCAGAAGCAAGCTCATTGTTTGACATGAATTTGACATATGAAACAGCCTTTCTATGGCCGTTAAACACAAGAAGTGGTTGGCTGATATTTCTCAGGTCATAGCAGTGAATATGATGATCCGCAGAACCTACCTGGTGGAGAAATCATCCCACTATCAGTTTTTGCCCAATACAAAACAAACAATCACCACCAAAAAAAATATAGAAGTTTTTGTTAGAAGTATAAACAGACCAGTGCAAAAAGCTCAGGAGAGTGGTTATGCAGAGATTCGAATATGTGACTCAGACACCAGACAAAGTGTCCTATGAACAAAAGCCTTGTAAAGTTTGTGTAGCTGAAATACAATGAAGGGTACGAGCAAATACATACTGCTATATGAAAGCTTGATCCAGGGTTAAACTTGACAGAACAAATATTTGCTCTCATGTCAATATTAATGACACTAGACTCCTGCTTAATGCACCATACTTTGACCTGTGAGATTGAGACTACCAAGAAAAAAAAAAAGGATCAATACGAAACATGGGTTTAGATCTGTGAAATGAATCTAAAGCTAACATAATTCAAGCCCAAATTTTACATCTAACAAGAAGCCTATGCCATAATCAACTTGTTATAAAACAACATCAAAATCGTTCCAATATCTCAATAGCTACTCGGACCAAGCTATCATTTCAACATTTACTACTTGTTTATTTTAAACAAGACCTATCATGCTAGAGAAATGCCTGGATGGAACTTGTTCACTATAACAAACGAACAACTACTACTAATGTTGGATTTTAATATAAGGAAGCGAAACAGAAGTAACATGCACTTCCATGCGCAATTTCAGAATGAAATGCAGGCAAGTTAACTTCAGTAAGAAACCAGAAAAGCCACATCTTTCGTTGCATCAAAATGACCACGAAAAGTGCTTCACAAGATACAAAAGCCAAGAGCAAGGGAAAATAAAACCGAGGGAGCGACTATAAGCCAATACCAGTACATGCTCTTTGTTCATAGGTGTACATCATCACCACCAGATACAAGGTTCAGTATGTGAAAAATCAATACTCCATGCTCTTTTCTCATGCTCCTCGCACTCCATAACACTCTACAAGGTAGTAAATTAATTAATCTTAATTGAAATGGATATACGATTATAAAATCATGGTAGATCCAGTATATGTTTAGGTGCAAAAGGTTGGTGAAACATGTAATCCAGGAAATGCAGGTACATCAAAGACGATCAAAAGACCTAGTGAAGCAACGTTGGGTGGCACAAATACCTGGCGTGTTGTGACGTCCCAAACGGTCACAATACCTTCATCGTCGCTACTTGCAATATAACTTTTTCCATACTTGTTCCAACTCAAGCAACTCTGTTTAGATCTTGTTGCCATTTCAACAACAGGGCAATGCACTTCAGTTGGATCATTCACAAGCTGAAAAGAATCAACCAAATATCAAGAACCGAACACACTGCGGATAATTGGAGGATAACCACATAAACCATCATTTATAATAATAATAAAAAAAATGATCTTCTGATTGCATCAGCAAAGTCTGAGTTTACTCCATTGCAGCGTTAAACTCGAAGACTTTGATCCGCTTGGAGACCCCAGCTGTCGCAAACAATTCCTCATCACGGTCAAACTCTATACTGCCAAATTGAGGATGAAAATCAACAAGAAAAGGTCAAAGCCCATTATATTATAAGTTTGTCAATTGATACGCAGGCATCACTTCATTGGATATCAACTTGTACATTTTGAATGTCTGTGGTGTTGTACCTTGTAAGAATATTAGTGGTAATGGTACATCTGTATTTTTACTATTACTATTTACTAAAGACAAGGGCACCAAACATCCCATATGATCGAAGTGAAAAAGTGACCTATGACAATAACTTCATCACTCTGATGCATTAACTCAAAACTCAAAGAGAAGTGTAAAGTCATTCTGACTAACCTTGATATGATATTGGCTGAGTGGAAAACATCCCCATGCCTCAACTCAGTGATGACTCTCAACCGACTGATCCCATCAAATCAACCAAAGATGCATTGATTAGTACTACAGAACAAGACTGAAACCATTACATCTATAGGTAACAGGGAGCTAGAGTCAAGACTATAGATAACCTGTATCGAGTAAAATTGGTAAGCACAGACTGAAAATCGTCAAGACCGGACTGATAGGCCGCTGTATTAGCAGCGGTGGCAATTAGGCCTTCCTGTTCGCATTTTGTTGAATGTCTTCTCCTTTGCAGGTAGCACTCTTGCAATTCATTGAACTGCTCGAAGGGCGAGAAAAAGTAAAAGAAGAGTTTAAGTCAATGGACAAAACAGAAGCTTCAGAAGTTTTCGGTCATCAATATTTAAACTGGTCAACTATACCAGAAGTGAACAATTATACCAAAAAAGTTCAGCGTACTATCAAATTTGGCTAGAGCCCATACCAAGTGCTTGCCTAGAACTCCCGCCAAATCAAAGCTATAAGAGCCCTAAAAGAGCTAAAGCCTCGTCGGCACTATCACAACTTCCAAGACAGATACACTAAAGCAGGCTTAAAAGGGCAATGAAGGTAAATCTCCCACAACAGTTGTTATTTTCGCACAATAACAACCCAATAATACACTATAGTCAATAACAGTTTGATACAATACCAGTGTTTTCTTCAGATGCCATAGTAACCAAGGCTAAGCAAACAAACTAAGCCTTACACCACAGTGAAGGATACCAAAGTTGACAAGTCAATCATATTGCCTCATGTATTCATTAACATATTGAGTTGAGATACCATGGTTATTAAACCTCTGGGGTTTCATATAATACCCCAAGGAAATGTTCTTGAAATGGGGATGGATGTAATACCCCAAGGCCGCGTTTGATACACGTGATAAGGGTGGGATAGAATTATTTATCCGCCTTATCCTAGTCTGGTACACAAAAAAACATCTGGACTAATAATACTTCCTTTTCGGATAAAACCCATTATATCCTCATTGTTAATACCCCCGGGTCCCATTAACAATCCCTCATTATCTGCCAATTGGATAAATTTTTTTGAGACAATATTATCCCATCACATGTTCAGATTCTCAACCATATCCACACAAACACAAATTGAAATCCGACATCAATTCCTCTTTTATCGTTCATCGTGTCCATCATCCATCTCATCGTCGACCCTTACGTCCTCGACAACAGCGACCAGACTGTCAACCGCCTACGCTCTCAACATCAACGTGGTACGTTATAGATCTGTAATTTTGGTTTGTTTAAAACCAGATCTGTTCGTTATAATTCCCAGATCTGAGTTGGGTTTCCTCGAATTTGTGATGTGGGTATTGAGTTGGGTTTTCTCGGATCGGTGATGCGCGATTTAAGTTGAGTTTACTTAGATGTGTTATGGGTTTTGAGTTAGGACAAAAATCAAGTTCTGGATTGTGAGTGCAGAGCCATGTGGATGGAGATGCATGCCTATTCATAGCTTAATTTAGGACAAATTTGTTTTAGTTGTTTCTCATCTCAGATTTGAACCGTTCTTATGTAGTGCAATGATTTTTAGGATTGTTTTGTTTGCTTTTTCTAGGTTTGGTTTCTCTTAAATAGACCCAAATATAGAAAAGATGGCTGTCTATGTCACGATTGTTGCTGTTTTGACTGAGATGAAATTTATCGTGAATCTGATGCTTATTATTGTCAAGTAGTCCTTAGAAATACACTATAAAAAAATACAATTTGAAATTATGTTATACAATAAAGGAAAAAATTTCTGGTCAAATTAACAATCTTGAAATGCTTTTGACTAGTAGTGATAGAATATGCACCGAGCAACTTCGAATGAATCGAAGTGCCTTTATGTCTATCTGTCATCTTGTTTGTCGTGTTGGAGATTTGACGGGTTCACGATATGTGACCGTAGAAGAGAAAGTAACAAAATTCTTATACATACTTGGACATCACACTAAGAATCGAGTAATTAGTTTAATTATCAGAAGATCGGGTTAAACCATTAGTCATTGTTTTCATGAGGTCCTGAAAGCCATGTTGAAATTGGGATCTATGTTGTTCTCAAGCCGGAACCGGTGGCGCCTAACTCTTCTGATGAGAGGTGGAACTCATTTGAGATATATTTTACCATCAAATGGAAGTTCACTATATTGGCTAAAAGAAATTCTTCTCATATTATAGTTACATGTCTTGTAGGGTTGTTTTGGGTGCTTTAGATGGCACTTACACTGCTGTCAATGTACCGGAGTCACATAAAGGCAGGTACAGAACAAGAAAAGGACCAATAGCCATGAATGTTTTGGGTGTGTGTGATAGAAATATGAACTTTGTATATGTCTTGACTGGTTGGAAAGGTTCGACAGCCGATGGGAGGGTTTTGCATGATGCTGTGATTAGGCCTGATGGACTAAGAATTCCAAACTTTAAATTGCAGATTCATGGTTTTTTTCAAAAGGGGGTTGTGGAGGTTACACCAATGGCCCTGGATTCTTAACTCCTTATCGTGGTCAACGATATCATCTAGCTACATGGCCTGATGCGGCTAACCAACCTCAAAATCATGAATACGTTTTTTAACATGAAGCAGGCTCAAGCACGCAATGTGATTGAGCGATGTTTTGGTATCCTCAAGGTACGATGTGTCATACTTAGGAGTCCTTACTATTCAGTCCAGACCCATGGTAGAATTGTGATGGCACGTTACATTCTTCATAACTTTACATGTAGGGAGATAGAAATTGATCCTATAGAAATGTTGGTTGGCGATGTTATGGAGAACGATGACTATATCAATGATGACGTTAACGAAGCTCCTAATTTTGTGGATGTCGTGCAAACTAGCCCAGAGTGGACGACTATGAGAGATCAAATGGCCCATTCTATGTATAATGCGTGGATAGGGGCTGAATTAGTTCTTTGATATTCTTTTGTGTAGTAGTGTCTTAGTATAGTCATGGAAATCTGATGGTGTGTGTTGTAGTGTTTGAATATTGTTATGTAGTTCATGATTATAAGTTATATAGTGTCTGGTTATTGTTATGTAGTAATTTCAATATGTTGTATTGTCTCAGAATTTTTCCGACTTTGTATCACTTGTATTAGTACTCTATCTAATTACAATTTCATGACTTATTTGGCCATGTTGTGTTTATGTATAAAAATGGCATCTCGGTCAACAGACAATGAAGTGACCAGCTCAAGAAAAAAGGAGCTTAATATTACTAGTCGGACATGGACTCAAAAGGAGGAACAAATCTTACTCCAATACTTGAAAGATATAAATAATCCGACTTGGAAAGCAAAAGCTGATATTTTTCGATCTGGTTATATTGCTCAATTAGAGAAAGATATGGCAACAAAATTGCCTGGTACAATTTGAAGGCAAATCCTCATATTGAGTCGAAGCTCAAAGTCTGGAAAAAAAATCTTACCAGATCATTTGTAGCATGATGACCATTTCTGGTTTTGGGTGGAATAACAAAGATCATATGGTGACAGTTGATTCGAATGACATAGGAAAAATATACAAAGGTGATCTAACTTATTGTCAACTGAATACTGAAGTCTTTTCATCATCGGACCTTCCCCATGTGATATAACTTATTTTTCATACAAAGATGATGTAACTCATTGTTTTTATTGTCTATGTTATAGAAAGAGCCCGAGGCAAAGCCCATGAGAAACAAATCGTATCCTTGTTTTGAGGACATACAGGAGGTTTGGGGCAATGATCGTGCAATCGGTGAGCTTGTTGAAAATGTGGCCGAGGCAGTTGAAGACATGAAAAGAGAAAGTAGAGATGTTATAAGTGAGTTCAATGTGTTTATAGATAATATTGATGGTGTTGATGAGACTGAAGAATCAATGAGTCACGAAATCAAAGGCAATAAGAAAAAAGTTATACCAGAAGGAAGGAAAAGAAGGAGAGCAACAGATGAGATGGCGAGCCTTTTGCATTCTAGGATTAAAGAAAGCATGGCTATGTTATGTGAGGAAACAGACAAGAAGTTAGAGTTGATTGCAAGCCGAATCGATCATGAAGTTTACAAAACTGACGCAAGGATGAAGTTACATTCGGCGATTGCTGTTCTTAACTTATAGGAAGACGATGCATTGCGTACGACAACACAAAAGGGCGTGGAACCAAAGCTAATTGATTGCTTCCTCGGCCTTCCCAATGCATTTAGAGCTAAGTGGGTAAAGATGCTGGATGGTACTGTTAGATTGATGCCATTAGTTAAATCTATGTTATTGTTATCTTGCTGGATTGATGCTTAATTAGCCATGTTGCATTTTATATGTGAGATTATTTATGACCATTCTCTCTGTCTTTTGTTGGATGTTGTAGAAAGTTGAACTTGTTTTGTTCATGTGTCTTATGCTGTTCTTCAATAGATGTAATAATTATTGGATGTTAAAGCAGTTGAAATTTTGGTGCAGGAACTTGTTTTGGTATGTTTTTAGTTTTTTTAGTTTTTTCTGTTTTTTTGGTTTTTTTTTTTTTTTTTTTTTTGTTTTTTTGGTTTTTTTTTTTTTTTTTTTGTGATTTTTTGGTATTTGAAATTGATGCGATTCTAGAAATTGGAAAAATAGTCTATCATATCATCTAGTTTTTTTAGGCAAAGGGCATTTTTGGAAAAAATATAATATAATCCCGAAGGAGACGAAGTATACCAAACAATGCATTAGATTAATGACCGGTTAGGTATAATAATCCCTTCTCATACCAAACATACTTGGTTGGGATAATTAATGACTAATATAAGCAGTGATGGGATTACTTATCTGTTCATTATTAATCCATCCTTATCCTATCCTGTGTACCAAACGAGATCCAAGAAAATGTTTAAACGGTTTGATAGTACTCTATACCAACAATGTGTATTTTTTTATTCGGTCATTCATCACTTTAAAACTCTGCAGATAAGCATGTTTTAAACAGATACACATCTAAAGTAGTCATCGAGTTTTTTAGGCAAAGGGCATTTGTGGAAAAATATAATATAATCCCGAAGGAGACGATGTATACCAAACAACGCATTAGATTAATGACTGGATAAGTACAATAATCCCTTCTATTACCAAACATGCTTGGTTGGGATAATTAATACCTAATATAAGAAATGATGAGATTACTTATCCCTTCATTATTAATCCATCCTTATCCTATCCTACGTACCAAACAAGACCCAAGAAAATACTTAAACGGTTTGATAATATTATCTATACCAATAATCTGCATCTTTTTTTTCGGTCGTCCATCATTTTAGAATTCCGTAGGTAAACGTATTTGGTGTGGAATAATGTTGTGATGGATGACCTCCTGAAAAGTTTTTCAAGGTGTGTATGAGTGATTGGCATATTCATTGTAACTTTAAGCATTATAAAAATAGTATAACTTCTACTATAATAGTGCATATTCTAAATGAGAAGAGAAGAAGTTATACTATTTTTGGATGGTGTTGGCCTTCAAGTATCTTGTAACATTCAAGTTAAAGTTTATCTTATATGTTTCTATTGTGGATTCGAGATTATCATCAAAGATGTTGTTACATTCTTTCTCGTTGCAACTTTTACTTGATTATTCGAAATACACGAGGTAATTTTTCAATCTGTAAAGATCATTGTATATGGTTAACTGATAATATGTTTAATGCCATTATATATATAGGGTTTGAAGGGGATAAAATGTATTTAATAAAGATAGCTAAAGACACTCATGAAATACAATGATAGATATCGTTTCTCAACAATCTAGCCCTTAGATGTGATCATCTACTCCAATGAAATATGAGAACAAAAATTAGAATCATTCCAATACTCTAATTCTTAAAACTAGAATAAATGAATTAAAATAGTCCTTAAACAAACTATATTATTCCCGAACGCACGCGTAATCGCTGACTATCAAATTTTACAAATACCATGTAAACATATAGGTGACAATATCTATGTGCATAGTTAATGATAAATGACATCTATTATTGTGTTTTTAAGAGTGCCTTTAGCGAAGATGGTTAAAGACACTTTATCTCCTTTTTTCGATATATATATACATATATATATGGTGCATCGTTGGTGCTGCAACAATAACCAAGAGGCTGCTGCAACACTTATTTCTTCTTCCTATGAACTACATATTATTCTATTATGAAGAAATCATCATCATGATTGAATTCTTGAGAATTAACAATCATACTTTTTAGAATTTGTCGTACCATTCGTGGTTGTTTATCTTGAAAATCACCTCCACAAGCTGCATCGACTAATCCCCAGTCTAAAGGAAATAAACCTTGATAGAAATAACATATCAAAAGCTTTTCAAAGGAATTGGTGATTTGGACAACTTGAGGTAAGATGTTTGAAACGTTCCCAATATTTATACAACAATTCTTCTTCTTCTTTTTTCTATGTTATAGAACAAATTTGCTTTTGAATTATTGTAATTTTTTATGTTGAAAAAATATTTATCAAGAAACAAAGACTGAATTTGCATCCATCTATTAATTGTTCCCTTAGGTAAGTCGTAAAACCAATTTTTTGCATCATCTTCAACACTAAAAGAAAAGACTCTAAACTTAATCACTTCATTTGTCACTCCCTCCGATTTAATATTAGCACAAATCATCCTAAATTCATTCAAATGCCAATGAGGATCTTCACCAGATAAATCATGAAAAGTTGATAATTTTTATTAAAAAAACAAAGTTGAGCTTAAAATTTTCGTGCATATTTGAAAGTATAATACACAATGGAGGTTTATTACTATCATTACATTCTGCTAATTGTCTAAGTGTGCGATTAAAATTTCCTATATCAATCTTGTGATTATTTTATCAATTCGTTTAAATGCTTTTTAGAGTTCATGTGAATGCAATTTATTTATCTATAACAGAAGAAGATTGTGTGGCTGTTGCGCTCCTTAGACCATCATCATTATGTGAACACTTAGGTATATATGTTGTTAATGATAGTATAATGATTTTATGAATCCATTGTTTTGTGATAAATAGTCCCAATCCTTCACAATGCTATTTTTCTTGATCTAAAAATGAAACAAATAGATTGAGTTGGACCAAACGTATGTGTTTTGTTTTACTTTTGTGTGATTATATCATAAAGGTTTTTACTTTTATTAAAGATACTGAAATTTGTTATACCAAATGACAAGTATGTTTTTTATCCATAAAAAAAGAAAAGAAAAAGGAGAAGTATGTTGGTAGCATTCATGATTCCACCAATGAAAGGTGGTTTCATATTTTCATAAAGGAAAAAGCTCAATTTATAATTGTAGATAATATATATTTATTTCTACAAAATCATCCATATCAAATTGCATGAAAGATCACCGCTTATAGCCAAAGAAAAAAAAACATGGTTTTGACATACATAAAAATCTAGCTAGGCTGGAAACAATGCCCTGATTCCGTTGATATCATCCTGCGCTAGCTCCAATTTAACTTGTCCAGGACTAATACTTGGGTACATAACTGCATTGGGGTCAGAACTATGAGCAAGCCCAAAAACATGTCCCATTTCATGTAACATTACTGATGGAAAGTGAACTATCCAACCAGGATAAGGAGACCATTTCTCATCTGCATCATAATGTGTCCTTCCACTTGGTGGATTGAAAGTATGAGCTACGATGCCACCAGGACCGTCGAAAGGAAGTCCATCGCCATGGTCACGTCGAAAGAATCTTGACTCTATATCCCAATACTTCCTTACCTGAGGCGCTTCTCGAAATTGTAATTGTTTTCCGGCATATCTCGCCCATTTGTTTAGAGAATCCTGCATTGTATAGCTTACGTCGATTCCTTTTGGGTCTACATCACTAGGGATGAATTTGTAGATGAAGATAGTCTTATATGATGGCCACTTAGGTCCCAATAGTTTATAATTTGAAGCGTTATAAGAGGAGCCGTTCCCATGAGCTCGTTCATGAAAGCGAGGAAGCATCGTATTAGTCCCATTTATTATATCTTGGACTCCACATCTAGGTAAAATCATTTGTCGGATGGTTTTGGCATCCAAGTATCCGGTGGCATTCAGACCGAAGTTGGTCTGATACGTTTCAATTGCTGATTCGAGATTCTCATCGAATACGTTGTTCGATTCTTTCTCATCATTACCATTACTCAGGTATCCGAAATGAGAGAGATAGTCTTTCACCTTGTGAAGATCATTGACGGTGTCGCCTTTCTTAGAACCTTTGAATTTGGCGATGAAATCCAATGCATCAATACTTGATTCAGAGTGGATTGTCGTAAAACAGATAGTTAAGGACAAAAGAGTTTCTAAAAGTAGGAAGATTGCTTTGAAATTTCTCATCTCTTAGCCAAATTGGGTAAGATCAAATGACAATGGTTAGTATGTATATATATCAGTTTATCTGTCCTTATATTGTAGGTTTCAAATATAGATCCTGTTGTGGTAGATATTTTTACACTACAATCCATTATTTTGCAAACTTAATTACAATATCACAAACGATTACATAATCAATTGTGTATCATGATAGGGTAGATTCTATTAGAATTAATAAGCAACATTTTTTAATTAAGTGAAAATTTCTGTTGTATGCTTAGGTCACAAATTTTGGGACAAGAGCATTGAAGTGGTAAGTTTTGCATGTGTTTCATATTTTCTTTTGCAGATTGGGCTTCTACTCAGGGAGTGTTAGGAGGATTTCCGAGACTGCATTCCCTGGATCTTTCTAAAGTTTGATTGATGAAGATTAAATAATCATGATGAATGAAAATCACAATTAATTCTAACAACCAAATAAAAAAGAAAAATTACCCACAAGTATCACCTAACAAAAAAAAACAAAAACTCCCAATAAATACCTTATCCATTTTTTTTCGCGAGAGTATCATCAAATCAAATCAAATCTTTATTGTTTTCTATTTTAAAAATTATATCATTATTGTTTTTCTTTTCCTTAATATATGTATATTGTGCTTTCCTCTAAATCTCTCTCCATGTTACCCGAGACCCATTTCCTACATGCCCTACCACCACAACCACCACCACCACCCATAATTTTCCCACCAATCTTCGTCATCATCGTCTTCGTCGTAAGTTCATTGTAATCATCATCGTTAGTTCATCATCGTCATCGTTTCGTCGTCGTCATCAGTTTGTCATCGTCATCGTCTTTAGTTCGTCGTCGTCAATCTATTTTAGTTGTCATTTCATCATCGATCTCAGTTCGTCTTCGCCGTCGTCAATTCATCATCAATTATTTGTCAGTTTATCGTCGTGAGTTCGTTATCATCGTCATCGTTAATTTGTCGTCTGTTTGTTGTTTGATTAAAAATTATGTTTTATTAGAAAACAAAATTTTTGATATAATAATTATATTTGTGAAAAGTGATCTTTTAATTGACAATGGGTACGTAATGGAAATGCAATTATTAGGATTATTTATCAAGCATTCTCTCAAAAAAAAATCAGAATAATGTGGCTCGTACATCCTTAAGTTGTGGTGTACCATGAATTCCCCTCCTCAACTCAACGTGCATGTGCCGAAGGAGTTATTAAATCATATGATCAAGGGAAATTGGCACAAAACTCCGTTCAACTTTCGCACTTTTACTCTCAAAACAGGCAGGTAACTCCCCCCCATAGTTTTGACGCTGTTAGCTTCTGTTTCCTCTGTTAACACAAATCTTCAAATGTCATAAATACCCTTAATCTTCTCTCCCTAAATTCCACACCAACCTCACCCACTCATTATACTCACTTCTATTCCATGCACAATCCACGTCTCACTAGTTTCATCAAACTGGTAACCAAATCGCAATGAATAATTTCATTTCTATCCGTAATCAGGAACTCATTATCTCGATCTTGGCCCTAATTTCGTTTTCATTCATCAAGATAAAGTGACAGATGATCTTAACTCGTTCTCCTTGCTGAATTCGATTCAATTCTGTTGAACTGATTTGTTTGTATGGTTTGCAGATGGGGACAATAGGTACTAGTTGTTGGCTTGTGATTCAGGTGCACCTTGGTGGGAAGTTTAGGTGGTGTCCAGATGTTTAGTATGAAGGAGGATGAGTATGAAAGGGGATGGATAGATCGAACTGATGGTGTCGATCCTGAGTATTTGTCCATGTTAGACATATATGACTATCATCAAAGGTTTTATACGAAAAAAAACTAGTGATGATAGTCCTTTGGGCTAAGATGGGTCCAGGACCTTCACTAGATGCTTGAGATGTGTGTTTGATGAGCATTTGGCTAGTTGTTTTGGATGTGTGTTTGAGATATATGCATAATTGATTGGGTCGCCTCTAGGTGTCATTAGTCTAGACGGTAAAGTCATTTCTAGGAGAGGTGATCCTTCAATATCGTGTGCTAAGAAGCTGTTGTTATTAGATGATATTAGTAGGCATGATGGTGCTGTACATGATAAAGAGGGGACATGTCAGGATGATGTTGTTATTCAGGATAATGATGTTGGTCAGGATAATGATGTAGTTCGAGGTGATCATGTGGTTCTGGATGAGGATATTGAATCTCAGGATGATGGTGTTGATGGTGATGACGGTGATGTGTCCTCAATCCCCTCCTGACCCAAGTGATGAATGAGATGGCAATTAAGGTGATCAAGGAAATAGAATGATGATATAGGAGAAGTTCTTGTTAAGCCAAATAGGGGTGATGACATGGATGGAATCTGGTTTTCTGATGTTGATAGTGATTCATCTTGCAAGGAAGCTGAGATTCTATGCAATGACACTTGTTGAATCTGATCCAGGTTCAACAGTTGCTATTGCTATAAAAGAAACTGGAATGGTTGGCTAGTATAAGTTTAAGAGGAACTATATTTGTTTAAATGCATTGAGGGCTGGTTTCCTTGCAAGATGCAGACCTATTATTGGACTTGATAGTTGTCTTCTTGAGACTGCTCATGGAGGTATCTTAGTAAGCGTAGTTGCAAGAGATGGAAATGATAACATTTTTTTGTTAGCCTATGCTGTTGTTGAATCAAAGAATAGGGATTCTTGGGAGTGGTTCTTGGAACTTTTGATGAACGATATTGGACATGTTGATGCAAAAGGATGGGTTTTTATTTCTGACAGGCAAAAGGGTTTATTTTAAGTCTTCAGTGAGCAGTACCCCATTGCGGAACACATATTTTGTCTAAGGCATATGTATGTCAATTTCAAAGACAAATTTGAAAGTGAGAGTCATTTGAAGAAGCTATTCTGGAAGGCTACATCAACTGAAAATGTTAAACCATCACTACAAAAAAGAATGAAATTGCTATATCCCATTCCAATCGTAAATCCGTTGCAAAACACTAGTAAAAAAAAAGAAATTTGCGATAGCTTTGTCGTAAATTTACTACAAAGTCGTAAAATTATGACTGATAAATAATCAGTCACTAATTATTTTCCAGTGATCTTAATAAATTTATGACAGATCTGTCACTAGGCTAGCAAACCAACATCCAATACAAAGAAGAAGTCACTAAACATATTCAATCTGGAATAATAATTTAGAATACAGAAAAAGTCCATCAAAATACATATACATCATTCCTGAAATCCAAAAAATGATGTGGCTATGCTAGTCTGTTCCTGAGGGCCTGACGGTAACAGAACATCCCAAGGATGGCGAGGAGGTGGATCAAGCGGATTGATATCACATTGAGTAAGCCACCCCGCCAGACGTTCCACCACATGCGTAAGAGCCTTAACCTTTGTAGCCAAGGTCGCATTGCTCTCCTCCATTGTGGCGACTCGAATGCTCTCTGCAGTCGTCCTACTACACGAGGATAGTGAGTCCCTCAAGTATAACATGGAGATAGCCAAGCCAAGTCCATAAACGCGATCCTTCTTGCACCCCGTCACCCGGAGGTACATCTGGCTTTGTCCATCGCTGATCTCCTCCTCGATCAGCTCCGTACCGAGCTCCCTCTCTACTAAAAAGCAAGGATAAAGTATGTTAATTTGGTATTAGATTGAATAAAATAATTCAACTAGTTTAGAAAAACAAAAACATAAAAATTGAGAAAGGCCGAAGAAATTGATTGATCGTTGATGATTTGTGAATTATGGATTTGAAGTGATGGCGACAGGCCGAAGAAGGTAGCGAAGGTGGCGTGGTTGGCGAGGGTGGTGAAGTTCGCAAGGGTGGCGGAGGGACATGGGGTTGAAGGAGATAGGGAATGTGAGTTTGATGTGTTCGTTTATATGAGCGACTCTGTAGGAATAAAAATTTTTCATGTGATATCTCTTTGAAATAAGTTTTCGAAATGATAGCGGATATTGTCACTATAAGGAATTTGAAAGTAAAACCTAGAATTGAATTTGTTTACATAATTCTTATCAAGTTCGAGAATAAGTAAATGTTGTTTTGAAACACTTCTAATCGATAATTTAAAGCGTTTGGAAAAAATGAGCTAGTGCACATAAAGCTACCTCATAGGTTATCAACTATTGTTTGACCAATTGATCCCAAATTTTTACCCAACAAAGAATATCGCCAATGAAACTTAATCTATGATTGGATTTAGGGGTGTACTCGAATTCGATAGTTGAGTCGACTCGACAAGATTTTCAGGTTTGACAAGTTCCACTTAGATGTTCGTGAGCAGGATCGAATTCAACTGATCGAGGTCGAGTTCAATCCAACGGTTAGACTTAAAATTAATAAATTTACATCTTTTACATAAGTAATATAAAATGTGGATGTGGGGGATATAGTAAATGTAGTCAATCTTGATTATAGTTCTCTCATGAACCTTCAAATAATTATCTCTTTTTTTGAAAAAAATTTAAAATTTGAGATTTAAATAAATTTTATGAGATAAACTGCAACTAACATGGCTGTGGTTACTTTTTTCTCATATGGAATATCAAACATAAGAATTCGATGAAGGAGCTTTCTTGGACATTGACTCTCATGAGTCAAGCAGTATACTTATTGATACCTTGAGTTTTCAAAAATATGATTAATCATATTGCTAACTGATCCCTGTTGTTATGTTTATCTATAAGTCTTATTGTAACGCCCCTGGATTTTCTGTCAAATATCTGCTAAACACGTGGCGTTATCGCCGCTCCAAAGTTTCCTTCGAAGCAAGGCGACAAGAATACAAGAGGTTTAAGTATCGGAAACATAGGATCTAGAAATAAATATCCAACTTACATCGTCTTGTATTACATGAAAATCAATATCTAGAAAGAAAGGGCAATATTACAACGAGCCAAATTTCATTCATCCTTGCTAAGTAACGGACCCTTCCTCGAATCTTTATTACCTGAAACGAACATGTAACCGTGAGCTCGAAAGCCCAATAACACAGGATACACATCCATCTCAGGGGTCTGACATGCTTATTATATCATGCATTTCACATGCGCAAACAGAATGCAATGCAAGCAATACCGAGCAATCATATGCCAAGCAGGAACGTTTAAATTACACACAAGATAATATCTCTAGTCATCCGGTGACTCCTTTCTTTTTCCGTCGTCAAAAGTCTTTATTGGGGTTTTTAAGGCTCATATATATTTCGTATCAAATCATGTTAACTTTTATAACTTTTACAGGTTAATGACATATTTTGAAATGTCATATTGATTCTCAGGATTTTTACAGATAAACAACGTGCTTTTATCACGTTATAATAATTCTTATGATTTTTACAGGTTAATAACATGGGAGGAGTTACAGCAGGAATTTAACGTTAATAATATCGTCATACTAATAACAATTAAACAAACAGGATTGTCACTGCAGACGACCCCGGATGGTTAATAATAACCAAACACGGCCACCAAGTATATTTCAATTGATGCCGCTGCATGCACGCGAAGGGAATTTCTATCCCTCCCTAGCTAGTCAGGACTCGTAACTCTCCCAGTTATTATCATTTACAGGAATATTCTCATTGTTCAGGTTTTCAGGATTTTCAGGCAGGTAGCATGAAATTAAACATATTAATTCCATGTATAACGGGATTCAAGATTTTCAGGCATATAATATGAAATTA
>LIEC01010560.1:0-74261 GCA_001925005.1 Drosera capensis | reverse complement strand
GAGATTTTACAAATCCCTCAAAAAACTTCCTAAACCGATGCAATCATCGGAGGTAGACACTTTGTATTGTGTTTGATCCCTTTGCTTCTGGAGGATGGGATGATTTTTCAGGCTCAACCCCTTCCCCTTTTATAGTGATGAAGGTAGGAAATGTGAAAGAACCAAAAACGTGTTTTTGGTTTTCACCGGCCACTATTCACATGTGCACCGGCCACATGTTCACCGGCCACTGTTCACACATGCACCGGCCAAACATTTGGCTGGACCTATCAGGCAGTTTCTGCATTTCTGGATACAGAAAGGAGAGCAGATTTGATAAAAGAGAGGGGATGCTATGAAGTTGGCCATGATTCACTTTCATTTCCTGATATGAAGAAAGCAAACCATGTGAGCATTTGATGCCACCCATCTAATTCCAAAGGTCATCAGCCATACTCTCCATGGAATTCTAATTCATGGGTGCCAGCCTATACTCGAAAAAGATTCGTTTCGCCTAGTTTCCTAGTCCTCGAAAACGATCCGTAGTCATTAACAATCCTCTGTTGCCAAGTTTTCCTCAATAATGTCATACAAATATGCGTCAAGACACACATGATCGTCGAGAGTCGAGTACAGTGTCTACTTGATCGCAACTACTATGCAAGATGTTTCAGTTCTTGGATCATTTACTGGATAATATAACAACGATGTGGGATGTTTGATCTCATACACACGCTAGAGTCCGATACATAATCGTCCTAGCAACTATACGACCGTTTCATATCTGTAAGCTGAACTGATGAACTTAAGCATACAGATAAGAATCACTGATCAATCCTGGAGTTGTGTGAGAGACCTTATCAGTGATTCATTTATCAGCTTCAGGTTCACTGACCTAAATAGAGCTAGCCCACATGGACTCTGAGGACAAACAATAGACTTCACATGTGTGTGTGCTTGAGTAGAGAAATGATGCTTGCAGCTGGTGTTTTGTACTAGACCAAGCTTTGCCAGCTGCTTGGAAACAAATGCTGCTGGTTCAATACATCAGCACAGTCTCACCTCATCACTGGCACATTCAACACTTAAATGAACCTCACATACATAGCCTTAGCATAGCCACTCCTATACACAGATAAGCCATTCCTACACGACTGACCCTACTTTCCCAACAAGATCGCGTTATGCGTAACATCGACCGATCTTTGGATCAATCCCGAAAGTCTATATGCCTATGATATCTCGACCGAGTGTGTATCCGAAGGACAGAGAAACCAAGTTAAGGAACATTCCTTCCTTCATATTGCCAAAACACCAGTTGTGATCAATGAAAGTGGATAAACTAATGGGATAATACATGTTCTGGAAGAAAGAGTTTGCATCAGAAGCTGACATATACAAGCAAGCTCAAAAAGAGACAGAGAGCAGAGCAATAATGAAAATAGATACCAGCTCAAGTTTCGAATTAAAACATCTGACCTGTGAGAGAGAGAGAGAGAGAGGAAGAGGAGAAGGATAACAGCTAACGGGGCACTGTGCAGAGTACCTGCAGATGAACCCAAATATTTAAGACCAGTGAAGCAGCAGGGATAACATCATACAGCTACTTGATTTGATTATTTACACCTGCGTACAATAAGAGAAAACACCATATATCAACATCATATATGCATCTGTGATGATAGATGCTGTATATGAAATTACTAAGTTGAATAAAACTCATTTTAAGTATAACCACAATCATGATAACAATGTAAGCGGCGCTAGAATTAACCTAGATAGCTCGTGTAAACAGCTTCAGCAACTCAACGTATCAAAGATGGACTTTGGCATTTGTCGAATCACTAAGTTCAACAGGGTTTTGATGTTGCTGGTATAACAAAACTAGTAATGCAGAAGTAAGACGCAGCGTTGTCACCTTTATAAACAACGCTTGCTTAGTAAGATTGAGCTAGCCACGCCGCTGTTACAACATCTATATCCAAATCTGAACAATGTAACTACTAAATCGAGCTTTGATTTCCTGCTAATATTTTGGTAGTATAAAAATGCAGCAATAGTTCAAAAACATATCCCGTGTCAAACTCCAATGAATATCTTGTAAAAATTACATCAGCAGAAGGCATTAACTCTCCATTGTACGATTTGTCTATGATGAATAACACCAAGTGTTGGTCATCCTCATCTATTCATTCTGAATAAAATGGAGGAAAGCAAAACATGAAAACCAGCTCACAACAGTACTGTGATTATAAGCCAGAGAGTGATCCAATTGCAAAACAAGTGACAGAGTGAGCAACTATGGGAAGGAAAGCGGCACATGATGGTCCAGATACTTGAAAGCATACTAAGATTCATATCATATATATTTTGTGGAAAATGGAATTTATTCATCACCCATGCGTGACCACCTAATGACCCTCGAAGCAAAATCCACGAGTCCGAAACAAAAAAATAGAAGCACGGACTACACAACGGTGTATGTGTTTTATGTATAAAGTACATATCCTACAAGGACTTAAAGGCGTCCATGTTCCGCATGGTACAGGGAATTTTTGCTAATCGTGGCGTGATTCGCATGACTAGTATAGAGATGTTGCTAGTTACCAGGAAGGCTACTAGATTTGCATGACTCAGAACAAGGGATTTGGGTCTGTTATTTTAGACCTAAGTGGCTTATGATATTCAGATAGAGGTCTGGTGCTGATTCAAGGCCAATGCAAGGTATTGGACTATTGGGGTTTCGTTGGAATATGGCTATCCTTTCCTCTATTTGTTGTGTGGGTTGCTGTTGATGATGAAAGTTGCTTCTATCCAAGGCCCACGATCCTTTGCAGCAATATCAGGTCCTATAAAACAAGCCTTAGTTTCTAGTATCTAGACTTTGCTTCTCAGCCCAGTACTCCCAGATCCAATTCCCCTTATCCTGCTTTATCCCACTAAGCTTGACCGTGTCTTAACCAAATTTGGTCAACAACAAGAAGTACAACAACAATTCAAATAATCCCGTCAATTGAGGGTTTGAAAAGGAACGTAATGTACGAAATCTTGTCACTGTTGCAAAACAACAGATAGAGACTGTTAACCATATGTGCTCAAGACAAGAAAAAATTCATGTGGGCATGCACTCAGAATGGAACAGAATGAACATAATCAACCAAGAAAAGAACATAAATAACATAAAATATTATTGATAATGGAGCATGCTCTTTCAAATTTAAGTATAAGAGACTTCATGTTGTTCCAAACAGAGGCTATAACATACTCACAGAGGGGTCACATAATGGCGCAAAGCAGGTATCTCCTTTCAGAATTCTGGAATCTGGATCATTGGGGATGATGTCAAGATCAGGTGTTTTCTTGATCCTGTCCAACATTCAGATTGCTTATCCCATCATTCATAAGCACAGCCTTGAATGGGCTTCAGATTTTTCCTAAGTGTTTCACTTAACCAGTAGGTAAGACAACTATTCAGCCATGAGGTCTATATTGAGACACCATGTTATCAATAAAACCAGAAAAGAAGTGTCAAATACCACATATCTGGCAATAAGAAGCAAACAACAAAACGCTCTCGAGTTGCTCAATAATCCTATAACAATTAGTTTTTACCTGTGATAACTGACAAATAAGTAAAAACAAATTTCGCACAGACGATAGATCAAATTTTAGCATTTACTAATATTACCATCAAATTTAGGACAAATCCAAATATAGCAGCAGTTCAGCATAGGACCTCATTGACCTAAACATTTGTAATCAGATCTGTACAAGAGCACTGGTATGCATTCCAGACACGAGACTTGTTTGAAAGCCTATTCTTGGCCTCACGCACCCAACACAAAGGCCTTGTTTGTGAGTTTAATTTAGGAGGGGAGAGGAAAGAATGGGAGGGGTCTTGGGGAGTATTAATTTTAGATGGGATATTTGTGAATTTTTTAAGGAAAAAGTAAAATATTAGGAAGTAAAGTTTATTTTATTTTATTTTATTTTCTTAATCTCTCAAAATGAGAATTTTTGGAGAAAAAATAGAGTAAAATAATTAAAAAATCCTTTTTCAAAATAAACAAAATTCCCTACATCACTTAAATAAGGATAAAAAATAAAATATCAAATTACTTTTACACCCACTAAAAAATTAATAAATATCCAAATTATTTTCTAAAAACTAATAAACAAACACAAAATCAAATTATATATTTTTTTTCTTTCTCTTTATTTCATTCTCATTCACTTTCATCTTCCCTCCACTTAAAACTCAAAAACAAAACGAAAGGGAAAAAAAGTGCAACCACAAAGCAACCAAAGTCACCCCATCATAATATCAACTTCCTAGCTGATCAACAACACCCACAAGCTCCAAAGATCAAACCATATCCACACATAATACAATCCCATCCAAAAACAACCAAAACTGAATCAGAAACCAAACCCAAGAAGGTATCACAATGCTGTTTCATCGTGGAAGCAGCATTGCCTCACCCAACTCCATCTCCCAACCACCATCTCCGACCAAGACCTCGAATCCCGAGGCTTCGCCCTGCGACGAACAGCTACGGGCGTCAACCTCGACCACCTCAACTCGGTCTTCGTCTCCATCGGATTCCCAAGACGTGATTCCGAGAAAAGAAGAATTGCACTCGAGAACTCGAACTCGCTCCTCTGGGTGGAGCACGTGAAAACCCAGAAGCCGGTCGCCTTTGCCAGGGCTACCGGAGACGGGGTCTTCAACGCGATCATATGGGACGTCGTAGTCGATCCCTCGATCCAGGGGATCGGATTGGGGAAGGCCGTGATGGAACGGATGGTGGAGGGGCTGTTGCGACAAGGGATAACAAATATAGCATTGTTTTCGGAGCCGAGAGTGTTAGGCTTTTATCGGCCCGCTGGGGTTCTGATGGGATCACAGGGATGGAAGAACAAGTGATGGAATTGCATTGTGGATTGGATTCTTGACATGTATCAGTTGATTTGTACAAGAAGTCCAATGTTTCATACGAAAAATAAATAAATTAATCCTTTGAATTTTTCAATTTTTATATTTTATATTTTTAATTTTAAAACTGAATATATATATATATAGTTGATACATTTTTTGAAATTTTATACAAGATGAAAGGTATATCGAAAGATCATCAAAGCAGTGTGCAATGAACTCAATTGCACCACCTATATTGATGATAGTCCGAAACATTGATGTAGCACCCTCGATACCCTCTCGATTTCTTTCTCGGCATCTTACACTCAACGAACAATCACAATTTGATTTGACAAAATAGATCCAACAAATGGGTTTTATTTTAAAAAATCCACATACCCAATTGGATACGATTACAAACAATTCTACCCAATTGGACACAATTTCAAATAATTCACATCCATCCCAAATAAAGGATAATTTTTTAAAATTTTGGCTTTGTGGGTAGCGAAAGAATCAGAGAACTTTGAAGGCATTTTAGAATGAATCCAACATCGAGAATTCAGACATTTCATTCTCATCATTTTCCCTCTGCTAGCCCCAAAAACACCAAAAATAAAAAAATAAAAGAAGAAGAGAAAAAGAGAAAAAGGAGAAGGATTGGATTAGGATTTCAACTTGTTATCACGAGCACAAGAGAGATGGAGACGACGGTCTTGTTTATATGGGCTACAAGGTCTCATGTGGGCCGATGAAAGGATTTGGATTTGCCCAATACTTCAGCCCAGACCACTTTCAACCTCTTACCATTGGGCTTTAAACATGGACCAAACGGATGATGTAAACTACCCAAGTAATCTCATTGTTAACATAAACTGTGGAAAACAAGATATATGGAGTAATCGTCTTCTTATCGCAAACGACAGAGAGAAATAACTTTAATCGAGGTGTCTGAACGTACAGTCAAGTTAACCAAAAGGATTTGAATGGTCTGATGTAATCATAGATTGTTTTGACTTAATTGGCAAGTTCCCAATGCCAACTAATGATGAGCCATGAGAAAGACATAGCTTGGCGGTCCATCGATTGTACAATGACGCATTAAATATTTGAGATGTGATACAAACACTCACTTATTGATTAAATAAATCTCATTAGTTTAATCAAGCACATGAGCTGTAATCAGGATACAAGCTGGCCTTTCTTACAGATTAATTTAATCTTTAAGACTGATAAGCTAATAATTTTAGCCAATCCTCATCTTCATACGCATAAAAAATGGTTTAAAGACAGGATTCACCAGTGATTAATCATCAACAAACCATAGTTTCATGCACAATGATGCGTATAAATGCAACTCCCTTTTTTCGTAGTTTGTCTGTAAACTTCCCTTTCTCTCTGTCTCTGTATACATCTCTTTTTTCCTTTCTTCACAGAACAATCAATGATTCAATCCCTCTTCCACTCTCATCTGTGGCAAACCAATTTTTTCATGGGTCCGTTTCCAATTTGGCAGAACTCACCTGTCCAGGAAAATGAATGATTGAGGAGATTGAACAAGTGGGTACTTCAATTGAATCCAAACCCAGAAACCCACATAAAAAAGTCCCAATTTTTATCATCTATTTTCTAAAAAAGCTGTTCTCTTTTTTGCTGGTCAGTCTAGTGAGAAAGCTATCAATGAAGGTCACAGTCCCAAAAACAGCACATAATCTCAAATGGGTACCGTTATTTTGCCTATTATTCTAGTGGGTCTGTGTCCTTTGGGGAGAAAGGGGGTTTCTGCATTCTGGTCTGACTAGGGTTTTGAAAGTGCTTTAATTTAAAGGGTTTATATGGAATGCTGAAATCAATGTGCTAGTTGTTCAATTCACTGCAAATCTTCTGATACCAGCTTTTTCCACGTGATTGAATAGATTCCTGTGTGGTTGGTTTCTTGGAAAAGGTTCCCCTTTGCCTTTGATTTGTACAGGTGATGATGATTTTTTTTGGAGACAGTGGAACCCAAAACTTGTGGATGATTAGGGTACTTTTGTAAAGGTACATTGATCTGGTCCTGTTCTATAAGTACAATGTTATTTTCAGCCTTTTCGATGGCTCTCAGGTTCTTGTTGCATTGATATTTTCTAGTGGGATTGTTCAAACTCTCACGGTTTCATCTTTGGTTCTGTTTTCCTTAGTCATCAGTGCTTGCTGGGTCGTTGGCCGTTGAGCTGGCCTTATTGTAAAGATTAGGTTGTTTAGAAGAGATTTGTTGTGCTTCGGTGCTGATTATGCTGAAGTGATTCGAGGTGAAAGTCGGATATCATTGGCTCTTTGATAAGAAGATATGGATGTTGGAGACGAGGATTCGTTGGAGAATGGCAATGGTGAACGCCGGAGCTATCCTTCTCCTCGCTTGTCATCTGATTGGCAATTTAACAGTGCCGAACTCCCGAATCGGTCAGCGAGATTGATTCCTGGTGCAAGCCCAATGCCAGTTTGCAAAGATGATACAGTGGGCCATTTGTGTTCCTCAGTTTCTATGGCGGGTTCATGTCATCCGATGATTTGGCAACATAGACAATGTTCACAGCACTTCGCGTTCAATGAACTAGATAATGATTATAACAATTCTGTGGCAATTGAATCGAATGGTGGCGTGCCGGGATCAGAGGTCGATTGGGTGCTGCCTCATAGCTTATCTAAGTTTCCTGCGGATGCTGCATTCATCGAAAGTGCTGCTCTGTTCTCATCCTTTTACGATGGGAACATTGCTGATGCTATGTACTCTTTTAGCATTCTTCATGATGTCAATGCTACATATCCAATTCTTCATGAGAATGAGTTGATCATGGCCCATACTTCTTTGGATCACAACAATGGAATTATTGGAAGGAACGATGGACATGAGGAAAGCCGTCTTGAAGAAGCACGAGGCGTTGCCATGTCTATTGACAATTCTGACGACGCAGAGTTCCTTGGTTGCTCCAAAGAAGATCAGCCTATGATTGATATTAGCAATGTGCCTTCTTCAGCCGAAGGCCTGGAGTCGAAGAAAAGGAAACAGGGATGCCAGGTAGCAAATAGGCTCGTGAATTGTGATTTGGATGACCATTTTTTCCATGTATAGTAACTGCTTAATATGATTTTCTTTGGTGCTAGGGTGTTGATTCTGAGTGGACTAATCAAGACAGTCAGCAATTCGATGAAGCTGCAAAGAGATCCAGTGAGATGCCAAATAAACGAAGCCGAAATCCACCTCCAACTACGGCAACAGCAAACCTTGTAAAACAGAAGTCTGGAGCTTCTGATCCTTTGAAAGGAGAATACATGCATGTAAGAGCACGAAGAGGACAGGCTACCAACAGTCATAGTCTTGCAGAGAGGGTGAGCTTTAACTTTGCGGTTCTTCTTAGATGGAAGCTAATTCTTGATTTTTCCATAATGCGAGCAAAGTAGTTGTTTCTGAATCATAGATTAGAAGAGAAAAGATCAGTGAAAGGATGAGGCTGCTTCAAGATCTTGTACCAAGTTGCAGCAAGGTTGACATATTAGACTTCAGCTGTATGTTTCATATGTTTTCAGAGTTTGAAGTATATGATGCAAAAAAAATTGATGGTAATTTGCAGGTAACTGGCAAAGCAGTCATGCTCGATGAGATAATCAATTACATACAGTCATTGCAACGGCAGGTTGAGGTGCATCTATAAATCAAAGCAACTGTTGGATTTGAGTTGTTCAATCTTCTTCAACTTCTATTTTTGACTACATTGATTTACCTTTCTAAAGAGCCAATCTTCGCATATTGTTATGTAGTACAGTTCTTATCAATGAAGCTTGCAACGGTTAGTCCAAGTCTTGACCTCAACCTCGACGAGCTCCTTCCAAAAGATGTGAGTTTGGACTATCAGTGTTGTTAATGTAAAGATAGGAAGAATCACATTGTTCAACGATATAATTGTTTCATGGGCTCTATGTTCTGAAACCTTGCTTGGTTATGACCATTACAGATGCTGTTGGGTCAGTCGGCTCCCTCGACTACTATGGGATGGTCTGCAGATATGCTATCCGCTTATCCTCAGCTTCAGAATCCCAAACCTACCACTTACAAGCTATGTGCTTCAAACTTTCGCAACTTGCCTCATGTAGTGAGGAGAACCGTCATGTGTCAAATACCCACATCGAATGTAAGCTTATCTATCTATCGTGCTTTACTCAATCCTGATTGGACTTATGTAACTAAATCAAATGTGCAGACTGATCTTGTGCTTGCTTTGCAGTTGCTCAGTTGAACATGGGATCAACATGCAACCAATGCAGTGTTCGTCGTGCTTGCCTGTATGCTCGAAGGCTCTATGGGGTTTTGCTAAATTCTTGAATTGTTGTGCTCCTCTGTGCGCAACCCTGTGAAACGACGCTATATGGTATGCAATGTGCATTGCTGAAGGTTTTGTAATTATCAAGGTCTTGTATTAGCTACCAGTGAGTAGTTATGTAACTGAACAGATTGAAGTGGAGTTGATGTCATGTAAGATTGTTGACAACGAGAACAATTGTTAGCCATGAATGAAATAGTCACCCAACACAGAGGCCCGAGGATCACATTCACAGGCATGTGAGTTATCTCTAACCCAAAATGAAATCTAAGTTGATTTACAGATTGTTCACTCATTGTTATTCTTATTTTTGTTTCATTGCTATGGGACACAAACACGAACCATCTACTAATATGATGCGTCCGTCCATGCTAGAGAGATGCTGGAAAGGATAAGTGTTGTGCGTTCATAATCAATACAACTGAATCCAGCTTGCTGTTAATAGTGTTTTCTGTCTAACAGTTTCGTCATTGCCAAGGTTAGATGAACGAACTGGTTTGCACACGCAATGTGTTCGACGAAATTCCTCAACCAAATGATTTCTTGCGGATCGCCCTTCTATAGACTTTTCCACGAGATCCGCTGAAACTCTTTTGCTTGCGGTTGACCTGCGATGGCTGATTATGGCGTGCTGTGAAGTTTATGTGTTTGGAAGTTCGTAGACATTTGCTTCATGGGCATGTTCATGTCTTCTAAGGGTGCTTGATGATTTCCAGCGATTATATTGGCCCTTGAAGTTGAATCCCTTCGCTGTCATTTTTCATACAATAAATTGCTCTCTTTGACACTCTTGAGTTGTGCACTTTCTTTATCCATGTAAGTATTTTACATAGTACGCATGTATCATATGCCTAATGCAAATCCAACTAATTCTTCTGATTGCCTTGGTCACATTTTCTCTGCTGGTTGATAGTTAATGTCGCGAAGCTAACTCTATCAATAAATATTTGTATCTAACCCATAAGAAGCAAAATGATGGTGCGAAGTTTATGGATCAAACTGATGACAGGGGACTGCAGACGAAACTGTGGATTTTTCCCATGGAAAGAAGCTATGGGAGCTCTGCAAGAAGAAGTATGAGCCCTTGTGGATCGTGGGAGGCAAGCATTGCAACCTCGAGATGCATCCACAATATTTCAGGCACCTGCAGAACTTCATTCTAGACATCGAGGACACACCCCATATGCGCTGTGTTAACCGTAGAGATGAATCACGGTTCCTTGGCAGAAAATGCAGTAGTTGCAGATTTGTAACAGGGATAGTAGAGAAGGAAAAACCACGACGCAGTCTTGGTAGTAGAGAAAAGCCGAGAGCCAGTATTGGTGGAAGAGAAAGATCTAGGAAGAGTGTGGATCGACCATCGAAGGCTAGGCTTAGCATGGATCTGGTTGATAAACCAAGGAACAGCTTCGATTGGTACGTTACTATTTGTAACCTTTTTCACTCATTTGTTAGCTTTCATGTAAGGATGAATACCAAGAGCCTATTTCCTGCGGCGTTTCACGATGCAATGCGCACAAGCTTCTGTTTATTTTCGTCCCTCGTTCTGATGAAATGCGCTTGTTTGTTCCTGCATACAGTTTTGGTTTGCCTTGTTTTTTTCTCGGCTTCGCATATATGGTAAAATCAGTTCGCTTATGCAGAGTCGGCTGCTGCGGCAAACAGGCGGCAACACCTACTTGAGGTACCGTTTTCAAGAGTGAAAGATGCATCTCCATGCTACAATTACGACTTACAAATCATGCTCGAATACTTGGTTTTTATATTGTGTAAAGGTCTTATAAATCAGGTTTATAACTCACAAGCAGCATAAGAACTGTCGGCAAAAACAAACCAGGAGTTGATAGAAGGACATCAAGTTCCACTGCCAATAAAGTTTCGAATGCTGTGATCTCCGACCATGGGATAAATGTTTGGTTTGTTGTTGTTTGTTTATGTCCAACTCGATTGCTGTATGCAGTTATCTTTCCGGAGCTATCAGTCAAAGTTTAACTCGATGGTTGTTTCACGTGACATATGAGAATCTGCATTTTAACGTTTGTTTGGACAAATTATCGTTTCGTTCCCAACGATCAATCGTACGGATGTTCTGTATTTTCCCACCTGCCACGTCTAACAGGTTGGTTCTCATGTGTCATTGTCTTAATACAAATAGTCTCCTCTGTGCAGAGTACAAGTCAAATGAAGTGGGGTGTGACTGCATTGTGAACCAAACAAGAAATCAGCTCCTCTCATTGTCCTTGTTGGTCTTGCTATTCTTCGTCTTTTCAAATATCTAGCACGGTTGACGATTCACGTTCACTTCAAGATCTCTTCTCAATGTGTGGTATGTTGAACGCGACGTTGAAGTACTAGTCAGCTACCTAAGGAACATGTTACATAGCAAGTTCTTTACAGACCGCATTCATTTAGGGTAACGTTTCCCTTTTAGAGACACTTCAAACACCAGCAGATAATATGCATGTCCTTGATGGTCCATCCTGATAGGGATCAAATAATAATCTCAAGGAGGTTTCGAGAGCTATTCAGGTCCTCAATCAAATGACAACACAATAAGTGCATACACACGTTGAGCACATTGTAAATAACAACACCCCTTTCCAAACTCGAGACTGTTTCCATGCAGCAACCCCCGAATGAGTTTACCCGAAGTCAAGCTACCAACAATTCCAACCAAACATCTACGCATCTCATGCAAACTCTTCTAAGCTCCCACGCTCATATCAAGCCCTCATAACCCGTCGTGTCGTTGCCACGACAATCTCTACCACCAACATTGCCGCCGCCGCAACCACCATGACAACCGCCTTGCCGACCCACGTCCTAGTGTTTCCCTATCCGGCGCAAGGACACATGATACCGCTACTGGACCTAACCCATCATTTAGCACAAAGAGGCCTAACCATAAGCATATTGGTCACGCCAAAGAACCTCTCCATCTTAGCCCCTCTCTTGGCATCCAACCCGTCCATACAAACCCTGGTGTTGCCCTTTCCTGGCCACCCTAGTCTGCCCCCGGGCGTCGAGCACCTCAAGGACGTAGGCAACAGTGGCAACTTTGGCATCATGGCCGCGCTCTCCAAGCTACACCACCCTATAAAGGAATGGATCAAGGCACACCCCTCGCCGCCTAAGGCCATCCTTTCGGACTTCTTCTTAGGCTGGACGACCGAGTTGGCAAAAGAACTTGGCATTCCACGGATTGTGTTCTTCTCATCAGGGTGCTTCTTTGCTTGCATCAACTCTCACCTTTGGCTCAACCGAGCCACCCTAGTCGAGCTTCCTGTCGTCGAGTTTCCAGACTTGCCCCGGTCGCCTTCCCTCATAGAGGCTCATCTCCCTAGCCAGTTCATCAAGGTTAAGGCATCCGACCCGCAATCAGAGAACATCAGGAAAGGAATGTTGGGGAATTTGGCGAGCTGGGGTTGTATCTTCAACTCCTTCTATGCCTTGGAGGGGGAGTACCTTGATCATATGAAAAACAAGTATTTTGTCCAAGGACGCGTATATGGTCCCGGCCCGCTCAATCTGATGGGCGGGCCCATGCACTCAGGCCCGTCCGAGACTGTTTCTGATGCTCGTCATGAGGTCCTCGGCTGGCTTGATGATTGTCCCGAAGGGTCGGTTTTGTTTGTGTCATTTGGGACTCAGAAGTTCCTGACAAGAGCCCAAACTGAGGCACTAGGTTTGGCATTGGAGCGGAGCTTGACCAGGTTCATATGGGTCGTTAGGGCCCCAAAGGGTGAGGAAGAGAGGCTCGAGCATGAGACCCTTGACCTCGAGGGTCGGGTCAAGGGCCGAGGGTTCGTTATAAAGCATTGGGCGCCACAGGTTGAGATCCTAGGCCATAGGGCCGTGGGCGGGTTCTTGAGTCACTGCGGGTGGAACTCTGTGCTGGAGAGCTTAGCAGCTGGTGTCATGATACTGGCTTGGCCGATGGAAGCAGACCAATATATCAATGCAAAGCTGGTGGTGGAAGATGCTGGTGTTGCCGTCAAGGTCTGCGAGGGCCCGGAAAGCGTGCCTGACCCGGATCAGTTGGCACGGGTGATCAGCGCGGCATTCACCGGAGAGACGGCTCAAAAGACGAAGGCTGCCGAGATGAAGGAAAAGGTATACAATGCTGTTGATGTCGATCGCCGTGGTAGCTCCATTAGAGACCTGGATGAATTAGTTAAAGAGCTGGCTCAGTTGGCACACCTCGAGCTAGGAGTTCCATATGTAACTAAATAATACAAGATGTTATGATATCTTTGCCTCAACCTTGTAGAGCTCCTTCTTATATTTCAAGACATCCAAGATCAAAATTATCTCAAATCTCTACATTTTACAATCCATGATGACAGATGGTATTTGACAGTGTATGAATAGCTCATCATACACATTTGTTATCCACCAAAACTAAATACTATGAAGCCAGCAAGATGAAATATGCAAGACAATGAAATGATTCTAATCCAAATTGCGTGTGTTGACATCTGACAACGATTTCTATGATACGAATAAAACAAAACATGAGAACTAGATATCAAGTCAATGCCTAACCAAGAGATCGTAGCAGAGTACAAGAAAGTTAGGCATGGACTCACTTTTACTTAGTGGAGACAGTGAAGATGACCACACAGTCACTCTCCGAAACACAAGGACGGTCTCTTGGCACCGTGATCCCAGATAATCATCGACTATATTACGCAACTCTTTGGACCTGCCATTGAAAAGCATCAATTTCAGGTAAGATTATTAACATTAATACATAATCACAAATGTAAGATGAATCATTCAACACTCGAACTACCAGCAAGAAAGTTATAGTAGTTTCAAACTTTTTGAATGTACGATGTATGATGTCCAAATAGGCAGTGCCATGAGGCAGGAGCTGAATGGTCCTGGTTACCAAACTATGCGGTCCAATCCCAATCTAGAATAGTCATGTGTTTTTCATCAATCTAAACAAGAAACAAGAAAAGCAGAGTAGCACGTAGGTGATATCTGAAGGCCATTAAGCCAACAGCCACCAGAAATTTCCCATAAAGTGGGGGAAATTGATAGTAACATTCACATATCTGCATCTAGCTACATCCCCACCAGTTGAGCTCTAACAAAGAAATCACAGCGACCAAAACAACAGCCGCCGCCGCCGCCACCAACGGCACCACGGCTCACATCCTAGTGTTTCCCTACCCAGCTCAAGGCCACATGCTGCCCCTGCTTGATCTAAACCACAAGTTGGCTCTCAAAGGCCTAACCATAATCATCTTGGTGCTTCCATTCCCACACCATCCCAAGTTGCCCATACGAGTCGAAAACATCAAGGATATCGGCAGCCACGGTAACCCTATGATCACTTGCGCGTTTTCCAAGCTCCAAGAACCCATCATCCAATGGTTCAAGTCCCATCCTGTCCGACTTCTTCCTAGGTTGGACCAATGGATTAGCCGAGCAGCTTAATGTGCCAGGGTTGCGTTTTTTTTTTTTTTTTCATCTGGGTGCTATCTATCCAACGTCCTGCATTATCTTCTTGATAATATGGATTCGGTAAGGGAGCTGGAAGTGATCGAGTTCCCTGACTTCCCCAGATCACTTTCGATCATGTCAGCCCACCTTCCCACTATCATGAAGAAGTACAAGGAGTCTGATTTGGATTGGAGGATAGTAAGGGATGGCCTGCTCGCAAATTTCCCGTGCTGGGGTTGTGTGTTCAATTCATTTGAGGCTCATCTGAGGGGCAAGTTAGGGCACAATCGTGTGTATGGTGTTGGTCCCCTTGGATTGATAGGAAAGAGAGGATCCCAGCATTTGGCTCGGATGCAACGGGACTCGGATACCGCAAACAGCTTGTTTAATTGGCTGGATGATCAACCCAGAAGGATCGGTTTTGTATGTCTGCTTTGGGAGCCAAAAGCTATTGACTAAGGCACAAACGGAAAGTTTTGGCAGCGGGTCTGGAACATAGCATAATCCGCTTTGTTTGGGTGGTGAAATTAGCAATCAACATGCACGTCCCGATAAAAACAAACTCAAATAACTTGAAAACGCAAGAAACTATAAAAATATCTTTAAAATGAGAGGAGGGCAGCACCTGACAGTCCAAAATAGAAGACTGGATGGAATAAATGAACTAAAACTGTCTACATATTTAAGTACCATGGGCAATAGTAATTCCTTTTTCATGGATGGTTGATTACCTGAACTTACAACTTGAATTTGCAGCCTTGAATGGCCTACCAATTAACTCCCAGCAAGGTAGCAGCAAACAGCTGAGAAGGCGCCTAGTTCTGCAAAGGAGAAACTTTATGTCACAACCATATCGGATGTTGACATCCTGAAAACAATTACCACGAAGGAAGGATTTACTTCATAAACAAACTAAGAACATAGGAATCAGGATTGAATTCGAGACAAATTGACACAGTCGAAACTCACCAAAATGATGAAAGAGAATGATAGAACAAACTGACATTCGATAGGGCAATGCTCAAATCATAGGTTGACTTGAGAAGGTCTCTTTCTTCAGGCAATGCAAGGTAAGGTAATATACTACTAAAGAAAAAAAACGCAATCTTGAGGCCAGAATCTGGGGAAACCCTTCGACCATAATGTGTAACTTGAATTATTCAGTGTATGGATTAATAAACCAGAACAATTATTCAATACTAGAAGCATGTGAAGCAGAGACAAGATGACTTATTGTTGAGTCCAGAAGAGTCTATAATGAAGTGACAGAACCTTTGGCCATCGTGTAGGCATTAAGGTTTCTATAGCACTGAAATATACTCCCTCGTCCAAAAAATTACTCACTCTTATTATTTTTTCGTTATCACATGTTAAATGCAACATTATCATTTTTGAAAGTATTTTAGATGGAAAATTACAATGCCCTTTCTTGGATTTAGAAAAAAAAAGCTAATGAGCGCCTAGGTTAAGTCCAAATTGCAACCAAATTTTGAAAATCCATGAAATTAGATGTTGGACGAGAGAGAAAAAAACTTGGCCTGAAAATTTGGCCCCATGAATCTTGCTCCCGTTCACTTACTCATTTTGAGGTTTTTCTTACTCCTCTTATGATTAATCCACTCTCTATATTTTCTTTTTTTCCGTAGTTCATGAATCCGAACTTGATTTCACATAATTTTTTTTTGATTCTTTTATCCAAGTAGATACGATTATCTGATTTCACATAATTTCTTATAGTAGACAATAAATTAACGAATCATGGAACTCTATAGCGAAATAGTTCCTGACAGTGAAGATGAAGTCGGGTCATGGACCCATGCTCAAATCGACAGATGAACATCGATGAACCCGCTTCTGCCACTATCATCTGGCTGTCACCACCGGCAGCCACCACAAAACATCACAATACCACCAACAAGTTAATCTGGTAGTGAACATCTGGTCACCATCTCGACTGGAAGCCATCATACCAACACTTCCACTGCTCCCATCAGTGGCCCCGGGCTCCCACCACCGCGCAGATCCACCACCACCACTGCGCAGATCCATCGCGTACATCCTTCCTCGAAAAACGAACACGACGTCGCCATCGTTGCGTCCACCTTTGACCGTTGAAATAGCAGCATCAATGTCTGCCTTCACCGCTGCACCATCTCGCACGACCGAGCCCGAGCCCAACCGCGAGTAGATCCGGCCGCACCAACGGCCACCGAGCAGGCCACCAAAGTAGTTCCGGCCATCCCAACCCCGGCGACCTATTCCCGACCACAGCCAGCCATCCCCGGTGCGGGCAACCACCACCTGAGCCTCCCCTTGGAAGGCGATGACCAGATCCACGGCCAGAAACCCGTCCAACTCGATAACTCCTCCGGAATCACATCAAGCACTCGACCCCGACTTGGATCCAGCAACACCCGATCCCCGTCAGTGTTAGTCGACCAAAATTGATCCTTCTTGATCCAGCAGGATCCAGGGAAACACAAGGAACCTGCAGCCACGAAGACGGAGTCAGATCCAGATCTGCTTCCATGGCTGGCAATGTTGGCCGGCGATGGGTTTGGTGGTGACGCCACTGGTGGCTGGCGATGTTGGTTGGCGACGCCATGGTGTTGGCTGTTGACTCCACTGGGGATCGAACTCATCATTGGTGGCTGGGGATTGAACCCTTCATTGGGGATTGAACCCAGAATTAACGGCTCTGATACCCCTATTAAACGGTATAGAAACGTAACATGATGTGTATAGAGTATGTCAAAAATTGACAGATGGAAGAAATTTACAGATCTGGATTTGGCGTCCGGAACTTGATACTGGCTCCAACCAGCTCCTCCGGCCAGTCCGTGAGGGGCCAGTCCTACTCCAAATCCTTCACCGCAGCCACAGGGAGGTTCGTAGTCTTCGCCAGCAAAAGAATTTTTGTTCTTCCTCCTCCTTGATTTCCATTGCGATAGGGAGATTTGATGATATTGAGAGATAGGATTGAAATGGATGAGGCTGTGGTGGTGAGGGAAGCCAAGCTCATCCAGTAATGAATCAAATGGATCCACCTTGGGCCTCCTCCCTGAATTCAGTTTCAGATTCTCCTGGAAAACTTTTTGCTGCTGGTGCTTTAATCTATTCTTAGACAGGTGATATCTTCCAAGTTCAATCCCTGCATAAGTGTTGTTTTCATATCTGCCTATAACATGTTTGTGAAAATGCCTCAAAAAAGACTTGCTTCTTTCGATTGTCCTGCTTTAAACCACCGCCGTCATTGCTTGCCGGAGTCATACCCAACGCCATCTTCTTCTTATGTGGCCAGAGTCAGACCCGACGTCTTCTTCTTATGTGGTCGGTTTCTTCTTCCTATGTGGTAGAGTCATACCCGACGTCGCCTCTGTCGTCATTTTCTTCTTCTTTCGTGGCCGGAGTCATCGGCATTGGGAAGCGTCGACAAATTAAGTTCAAGTTTTTCTCAGGATGGATCAGAATCAATACATCAGAGTTGGATTGGAAACGTCATTTTTTTAATCAGCCAACATCAACCAAGGTGCACCAGGTAGCATCGGTCCAAGTTCAAATCCAGATCCATCCTTTATAACAAACTAAATTTGTTCTTTTCAGAAGCATCTTGAGTTTGAGGAGGATGTTAGAATATATGAGTAATATGGTCGTTGGAATATGACCGTTATAATGGTATATTCCATAGCATATTCTTAACTATATGTTTTATAAATAAAAGATTCTTGTAACATAACTTTATACATAATATTATATAACAATGCAGACATTTAACAATTAGTACCAGCTTTGTGGACAAAAACGATCGAGAGTTGGGGAGAGGCAACTGGATTACAAAGAATAGTGGTAAGTTCCAGAATCCCTAGGAATCGGCAGCCTTCTTGTTCATATATCGTTTCTGAGCGAAGAAACACTTACTGAACCGCTTGAAACACGGTTTTTTAGACTCGTGTTAGTTTCTGCACTTGCTTTTCTGTTCTTGTTGAGTTTTTTGGAGCGTTGATGATTATATGATGAGGAGGCTGGCAAACTGATACAAGTAACTTCGTTACAGATAAATTATATGTATCTTTCCATGACGAGCAATGGGGAGTTCCTGTTTATGAGGACAAGTAAGGTTTATGCTAACTGCGACTCATGCATGAATATTCCTTCGATGTTGTATTAAGAAAACCATAGCTGAAACGTTTGTCACAGGCAACTGTTTGAATTGCTGACCATGTCTCGTATGATTACAACTGAACTGAAATTCTGAAAAGAAAAGAGCTGTAAAGGTACTCAACTCACTAAACCTTGAAACTTATAGGTTTCTTCATGGATTTATAAAACATTTCAGAACCAAAAATTAATAAAATTTATACATTTTTGTCTTTGTCGCTGTCTGGTTTGATGACAAAGGGAAGTTTTTGTTGCATTTGAACCTAACTTTGTTGCTAATATGGGGGAGAAGGAGATCTCCGATATCGCCTCCAACAAAGAACTTGGCCTAGCGGAGTGCAGAGTCAAGTCAGGTGCATCAAAGACAATGCGAGAGGCATAGTGAAGGTAAGATCGAATTGTCACAACGTCTTTCTATCTTTCTGCCTCTAAAAAAATAAAGTCAGTGACCTCATATGCCCGAGGACCTATATCATTTACATGGTCTTGTAACCTATATAAAAACAAGAGTCTAACCAATATGCATTTAAAAGATAAAGAAAAGTGAGTAGATTGCGTCACATTGCCATCTTATCATTATGCTTTGCATACTTACTCTGAAAATGTGTGATTATGGGGATATTTCGACTACAAGCCCATCATCAATAAGTACAGATACCCAAAGAATGTTTCATTGAGGAGTCCAAAGGCAGAGATCATAAGCAAGGAGCTAATACGACATGGTTTCCGTCTAGTTGGTCCGGTGATCACGCAGTCATTCATCCAAGCCGCTGGCATGACTATTGATCATCTTGTTGATTGCTTTCGGTATAGTGAATGCGTAAGGCTTGCAGAATGTCCTTGGAAGCAGGTCTAAATTATGAGAGATCGATGACTAATTATGTTTACAGGGTTTTGCTTTAGCTTATCATATTGTGATTGTAAAGTCCATTACATGATAATTATCAATAGTAATTTTTTTCAGTTTAAGAGTTGCGTTTTCTCATTACTGAGAAAAAAGAAATGAAAGGAGTAAGCCGCATAATCAGGCCAAGTATAAAATGTGAAGAAGATATTTTATAAGATATTGTTAATATACGCAGTCTTATTTTTATTTTTAAGAAATTAGGAGAGAAACATATTAGAAAAATTGATCGTTAAATCAAATCCTTTTAAAAAGAACTGTTCAAAGCATTAATTATAAGTATGTTTCCATGTTGGGCCGAAATCCAATGGGTCATGTGTTTACAATTAACTCCTTTTTTTCTTTTTTTTTTTCTTTTTGAAAGGAAGGATACAATTAACTCTTTGAATTGGCTGATGGGCCAGGAAAGAAGCCCAATAGACCTCCATTGGAAAGAAGCTGCGTCCTTCTCCTTCGCTTTCCCACATTGTAAAATAAAAATAGAAAACTCCTACATTGTTCCTGTTTTTCAAATTGAATAATTTTCACATTTCAAAAAAAAATTCAACTACAAAAAAGAAAAAAAGTACTAAAGGGACATTGTAGTGCCATGACATGATTTGAGTTTCAAAAATAAAGATTGATAATATCAAATATGCTTAATATAAACAACAATCGAGATGATTCTGTAAATTTGTGTTTGTTTCGATAGATTTATCTTTATCTTTATATGATTATTATTTTTTTTTTTCTGTCTTACCCTTAGTCCATTTCGTCGGTGCAATCCATCCTTATCAACTGACAAAGAAAGTTACGATCACAAACTTAGTCTCAACCCCTATATTAGACTAACAATAACGCACAAATTGCAATCAAGCCATCTAGCTTATGCACCTCCAAGCTCTAGCCTCTCTACATTACCCATAGTCTTTGGACCAACAACCTCTACATTGAACAAACTTCCACAAATGCAACCATACACCATAATGAATGAAAATACATCGAACATCATACTGTTCTTGTGCCATTAGGGTTCCGCTCGGTACCTAACACGAAACAAACTTGTGATGATTCCATCGGAAAAGAGATTATTTTCAGATACATTTATAAAATGCCAAATCTTTATCGTGAGAATCGTTTATCATGAAATGGACTCTTCATGTTAAAAAAAACAAAACATAAAACCCTATGGATCCAGATACGAGTAATAGATCCGATCTACGTGTTTCACGTACTTTTACACGTACTCAAGAACAACGACTACAAATTCTAAAATACTTCGAGCATACTTATCAAAAAAGTGTCATGTGCACGTAATATGGATAAGGGAGACCCATCAAGCATAATCTAGATGGGGACTTATGTCGACATGTTCCCCACCACTTCTTCTCTCCCTCTTCAATTATCGACAGTGACCCTTTTCCTCTATTTTAAGCCACTGTCACTCTCATGTGTTACAAAAATGTTACGCATAGTTTCTTAGAAAATACACCAGCTCGATACATAAAAAGTTCACCTGCAAAACAACATTAGAATTGAAAAGTACATGGTTCAGTTTGAGTTCCTGATTCTGAGACATGATAACAGTATTTTTTAAGTTATGCGCGAGAAGGGGAGAAGAGTAACATCATATTAAAATTAGAATAGAGATAGATGGTCTAATGAAACTCTCATCTATGAATAATCCAGATTTATTTTTACACTGAAGTCAAAAACTTGAAATGTAAGCTGTGACGATGGCGTCGACTTGGTAACGTGATTAATAAACAACAATTATCATGATAATCAAGAGGACCTACTGATGCAAACAAGTTGCAGATATTTATTCACAAATTATGATCACTATAGTTTAAAGATAAGCATAGTTTAATTTTAATGAGTTTATCGTCCCCTCCTAGAGTTATAGATCAGATCGGCCACCAATGAATTTCTCAGTCAAATCTTTGGAATCTTTTTTTCTTTTCTGAGTCCATGTTCTTGATAATGATAAGTAGTGCTTTGCCTCCTAATCACAAAATTGACCCCTAAAATTGACCCCTAATCACAAAAAGCTACTACGTTGTAAAGATTACACTTCTCTAACAACCGTTACTTATACTTTGATCATCGACGTCGGCTGGACTTAAAGAGGGGGTGAGACGGTGTACCAAGCATCAAGCCGAGACAGCATCGTGATTCGATATGCCTATACGTGATATATGCCTATACGTGATGCAAATGATGTAGCTCGACCATTATGCTCTTGTTCCTGTTAGGGGTATGACTGCTTATCTAGAAACGTAGCTCGACCAGCTGAGAGAATTCTAGACACGAGTAAACGACTCTTGACCCGAGCGAACATCATTCACGATCACAATAAGGTATAGCAAGAGACATCAGATATCAGCTCACAACAATCAAAATCAGGCACAACAAGGATGGGATTATCTACAAAACCTTCTCTCTTTCATTTCCATTGTACAGATTATTTATCAAACCAAACCAGATAAACACGAACAAGCTCGGCATCAGATTCAGCGAAAAAGGGGGAGATAAGAGAACCAGCAGATTCAAGCACCAAATCGACACGCAGGCTGACTCGAACGAATATTTACAGTACCACGTACATCTATGGGTTCTTACTTCTTCCACGGCCACCACAAACCTAACAGCTTCCAAGGAGAAGTCCGTCCGAACCCTCGCCTATCCTATGAAATCTCTTCGTGAACCAAGAGCATTATCACGCGCATATCATAAGTAGTTCTCGTCTCAAAACTGGCATGAAGTCCCCAGTCTCTGCCTCTGCTTCTGACCAAGTGTCACAACCTTGCGCTTGGCAAATGCCGGGAAGAGCAGATCCTGAAACTTCTCGAGGAAAGATGTCCATTCGTCCTCGGTCATGTCTGCTAACTTGACAAAGCTGATGCTCATGGGAAGCTGCTCATTCGCACTCCTGTGCCCAGATGATATCGGACCACTGTCTGGCTTGCCACTAGGAAACTTCTGGCTCCTCTCCCCAAGGATGGCGCCCTTCAGGGAAGTCGACAGCTTTGTGATGGATGATGGAGTTGTAAGTTCAGGGACCAGGAACCCTTCAGAACAGTCACTCTCATCTTCTGAATCTTCGCTCCAATCTTCCTCTTCAGCACTTTCCTCTAACCTAGAGAGCGGGTTTCTGCCGTTTCTAATCCCGATGCCACTATAAGAGCGGGAAATGGTATCATCTCCGGCTATCTTTGAGTTAAAATCCCAGCCCAGGTCCTCATAGTCAATGGGAAACTGAACATCATCATCACTGGTTTCCGATTTTGGGGAGGTGTAGACCCTTTCTGCCATTACCAGCCTCTTTGCTTCAATGCAGACATCCTCCATCTCACTCGGTTCCTCATCACCACTGCGGAATTCCCTGCTCATCATCTCTCCGATCTCAGCAAGGCAAAGACCGTATGCAGCAGCTTCCTTCAGGAAAATGGTGCAGAGCAGCAAAACACGGAGACAGGCCTCACGGATCATTGGAAGCTCTGATCGCAGCATCTCACGGTCCTTAATTGGATCTAGATTCTCAATGTACTGAAGTTCATCCTCCGAAAATGGGATCGACGCCTGAGGCCAGTGGATCCACTCAAAGTAAGGGTCCTCCACGCTCTCAGGCAAGCAAAGGCCATGGTCAATTGGGATGAGCTCCACCTGATCAAACCTCCCAGCACCGCCAAGCTTCCTCACGAGAAGATTCCCAGCATGCCTATCAGTGTTGAGAATCCTTATGTCAAGAATCCCAATGCGGTGCACAGCAGAAACAGGGAAGCTAGAAGTCCCATGATCACTTGCATCAAAATCATGTGGAATGAACTGCTGAAAGGATGCGATCTTGCTGACCAGCTTTCTATCAGGAACCTTGTTTCCGTTCATCCCATTATTCACATTGAAGATTGAGTGAGTGATCTTCACCAAAGCAGTAGCTGGAACACTTGCAAAGTGGTCATAGTCGAGGAGATAAGCAGCCACTTCTCTGATACCAGTCTCACCAACTCGAACAGAACGCTTGAGCCCAGGTTGACCCAAAGCCTTGCCTATAAAGCCTTTGGGGTTATTTGGAGCAAAAGGTTCCTCATCTGTAGGCTTCACAATAGCAACATTCTCACCCCTGCCATTCCTGAAGTAGTAAGCACCTCCAAGGCCTCCGTGTACAGGTACCGGGTCAACCCCATTTTTTATGGCCTTGACAATCTCCTTCACCAGCTGCCTCGCAGCAACAAATCGATCAGAATGAGAATGCCCCAATATCTCAATTGGGCCACTTTTATCACGCTGCTGATTATCCCGCCAACTTGGTGACAGACAGGGAGTCGACGAGCTCCTATGCAAGAGGTTTCGGGTCAAGAGAAGCGGTGAATCATTACGAATGGCACTAAGGTCATTCTTCAACACCACATCCCCAAATGTCAATGAGCTCTCATCCGTTGGCACATTGAGAGCAAGCTGAAGCCTCCGCTTCACAGTATGAGCATTGTCGCTCCGATCCAACTCCATCCCCAACACACGACCTGTTTCGGTCTGTACAAACACACGCCTCCTACCAGTCGCTTGCTTTCCTTCCGTTCCAAAGCTCCCATGGTGTTCCCCTGTTAAAAAATTCTTCAGCAACCCGACTGCCATCTGGGTTTGAACAGGGCTATCCAACTTGGGAGACATGGAAGGAAGAAAGATGCAGTCGTTGCACCAGATGCGGCAGTGAGAAGGAGCCAGCCCTCTGCACCCAAGCAAGCACCAAGACCAACAATCTTTTCCAAACCAAAATCAAGGAAATTCGAAACCAAACCAATCATCAATCCATCACTATCTCTGCAATTACTCTAGAGAAACCAAGATTCATCCAACACGATGAAATAGCCGGGGGTCCAATAATCCTCAGGAATATCAGTGGATATTCATCATATCTGCAAAATAGAACAGAACATAATCAATTATACCGCATCAAAACAACTATTTTGAAGATGAACCGCATCATCGTAGATCTCACTACCGAGTAAACAATCAAATCATAGCACTTGAAAATCCAATGTAGTTAAGGCATGTGCTCATGGCCTCGCGAGGCGATATAGGAATTTTGGTTTTCTGGACACAATCATCTCGGATTACTCCCTACTATAGTAGTACTTGTACGATGCTACCTAAGGCGCACAGAATCGAGATCACAATCACTTAGTACAGAAACAACGATCATCCATTCATTTATTCACGAACTGTACTCTACTTATGACCGTTACATGCCTGCTGATTCACATTTTTTGCAAGTCACTCCCTCTGCGTTTCTTTTATTAACTCATCCATCCATTCATTCATTCACGCACTTTAACATGCCAAGAGGAAACGATCATCAACCACACAAAAACACTTGCTAATAGACATCAACACAGAACACTGTCGTTTGAGTTCAAATAGGCGATGAATCTTCATCGCGATCCTCGATTCAAGAACAGCTAAAAAGCATGAACAAAAATCAACCACCGACAAGATCACACTGAAACTCTAATCTATTTCCAAAATTTCATAGAACAGACACCAAATTTCACAACAATCACACGATTTCCACCTCCATCACACCAAAAAAATGCAGAAAAATCCGAAATCAAATAAACTAATCTAATCAAAACACCAACACTAACCAGAACCCGAGATCCGTACACAAACAAGAGCCGAAGACGACTCGCACACCACACAAGACAACACCAAAACCTCCTCGGCCGTCGATCAAACGCAAAGTCACGATCCAGCCAAGATCGAACCGTCCGTACTAATTCATCATCGCATCACACCAAAATCATCTGATCGCAATCCGAATCGGAGATTCTTCTTCGTCGTCGCCGGCGTCCACGTCGCCGTCGGTGTCGTCGTCGTGGATTTCCTCTCTCTATCTCTATCCACTACGTGTTCTTTTTCTCGCTCTAAAATATCTGACTCGTCTTCGTCTCTTTAACAAGAATAAATGGGGATGGTGGATTCAACCGAACCATGGTTAGAGCTTAACCATCCTTGATTTTGATTTTGCTTTTTTCTCGGTCTATGAGGACTTGGAGCGACAGTGAAAGGGGGAATTGGAAGAGTCTAGAATGAGAGCTCTTGGCCGTTGGACTAGAATGAGAGCTCTTGGCCGTTGGATTTGGGGAAGTAAATGGAACCGTTGATTTATGAGGGATTTTTTCTTTCTTTTTTTTTTTTTTCTAGCTATAATTCGGGATTTTTGAAGGGGAGTGAGATTTATTTTGGTGAAATTGACGAGCAATGCGATTGGGGCCCAAGTACTGGTCAAGGCAGGACCCTGTGGGGCCCGTGAAGTTGGGAAAATGACCCTGTTGTCCTTGACTTTATTAAGAGTTGGTAATCGGATAAAGAGTTCGGGGAAATGAACATGCTATACACGCACTCATCGGTGAACTCATTTTTAAATTTTTTTTCATTCTGGCCCCATCTCGGATTTGGGCTTGAAGATGCGTCGGTCAAATACAGAGCTGTCTTGAAATACCGTCTGATGGTCTCACTCCTCGCGGAGAATTCGGTCTGTCCTTGTTGCGGCCAACACGTCCTTGACGTTTACGGGGATCACGCTGTGCACTGTGCCAACTCCCCTGGGATAAAGAATCGTCATGACACTATCCGAGATGTCCTATACGACAGCTGCCAGAAAGCCGGCATCCAGTCGCGCAAGGAAGCCGAAGTTACCTTCTCATTAGAAGGAGGTCGTCTCCGTCCGGCTGATGTGCTACTTTTCAACTGGGAACAAGGTCGGCACAGTTGTGTGGATGTTACATGTGTCTCCCCTATGACACATCCCAGTGGCGGGAAAGCCGCTGAGGACGCAGCGGTCGGTAAGGTCAAAAAACACGAGGAAGGTTGTCGTGTTAACGAGCACACTTTTATCCCATTCGCCACCGACACCTTTGGCGCCCTTGCCAAGGACGCGGTAACCGTGCTGAACCGCATCTCCAAGGTAGCCAACGCAAATGCACCTGCCCCTAAGCAGCAAATGTCTTTCATCCGAATCGGGTTTGCCACCCAAAAAGGAGTCGCCGTGTCAATTGTGGCGCGGATGGGTTATGTCTTTATTTAAATCTGTAATTTGTTCTTTTAAATCATAATTCCTGGGAAACACTAAACTATTAAATAATAATGATAATAACAATATGATATAAAGTTGAAATAATATAGAAAAAATATGTTATAATTTGTGTTAAAGTATTAAATTTTTAATGTAAAATAAAAAAAATCAATAAAATTATCATATTATTTATATCATGTTTTGTTTTTATAGTTCAATTTATTATATTATTATATATAATGAAACAAGAAAAATAATAGAGATTATGATGCAAGTGCTTTTAATGTGAGACATTTATTTTTAATTCGAATGCTTCTCATATACTCATAATAAATTAACGATCAAAATTAAAAATATTCAAAATAAAATGAAAAACATATGTTCGTAATATTTTTATTTTATTTTTTGGATAAATGTTAACAACAATTTAACTAATACAATCTAATGAAACTTGTTTAGTAAGTATCTAGTAATGTTTGTGGTTCATCAATGACTGTAACGCTCAACTTTTAAACCACCTAGAATGTAACGAGTAGTGTTATTCTATGTGATAGATGTGATAAGGAGTAACAAACCTATTAAACCCTAGGCAACTGAATTCATGGGAGATGGGGTCGACACCATTGTTGCGGTGGACCCTCCTTGGCCATGACAACATCGCTAATCGTGAATGATCATGATCATTGGTGCTATTCTCCTTTCGAGTGTAAGATAATTTAACGCAGTCGTTTTTTTGTCCCCTTTCAAAACTGATATTCATCATTATTTTAGTGCCATATCGTTTATCATATTTTCATCGACATATATATCGATATAAATTTTGACATATGTATAACGACGATCAAACGTAATTTTTTTAAATTTATCATAAATTATTTAATGATTTTGTAACTTACGTATTTTAATTTAATATATGTTACGCGACGATTATGAGTGATTTAATATAAAAACAGGACTAAGAAGTTTTTGATGTTTAAGAAGTATGTACATACATATAAAAACATTTAATAATACAAAATACATATATATTATAAACTATATGAAACGGGGAAGAATTTGACGTCTATGAAGTTTGTACATACGCATAAAACGTCAAATAATATAAAATACATATATGTTGTAAACTATATGAAACGGGGAAGTATTTGATGTCTAAGAAGTTTTTGGTTTAAGCAAAGTTTGTACGGAGTATTCGCTATGAGAATCATTCTTGTAATGTATCGATGTTGTGGATAAAATCGGATGAAAAACAAAGAAATGGGTAATGATTATTTGGACATTGTTTATAACAAATACTTTATCAGTTTTAAATTAATTAAAATATTTCTATATACGTGTAATCTAAGAATATATGAAATATTTTCTTATTTGAAAACATCATTAATTTATATCATATCATCCCATCTTTTCAATATTTTTTCTTCTTTTTACCTTATTTCTTTCGTAAAAAAACTAATTATATATATAATTTAACATGCATAAAAATTCTTATATCGAATCAAAATATTTTAATTAAATAAAGACAGAAAGAATACTTCGGGTTGAATTAACAATTGGTCAGGAAAATTGCCTTGACGCGAACAAGCAGTAAAAGGAATTTGGGCACATGAACTGCACCCAATCCGTCGACATTGTCTCTCCACGTGCATATCAATTATATTTTCCCATTATTTATCACAAATGAAGGTCCTTGCCCAGCTGTCCAACTGCCATGTCCGTTACATTACGGTGGATTGTTTGTGCACAATAATATCTAGAGCACATTATTTCATCAGAGTCCGATATTATGATTATTGTTTCTATTTTACAGCATCAACATTTTATCTCTAAAACACACCTCTCAAACTATGACCGGATATCATCCATTTGTTGGATAAGTACTATAGTTTAATCCTACTCGTCCATTTTTCTAGGGTTTCGTATTCTGTAACAACTAGCCGAGGCTAAGAAATTAATCGTTCACTACAGTCAGGTCCAACCTAAGAAATCCGTTTGAACTAGGACGACCAAATAAAACGAATGAATCCAAGTGATACGTTTGTTTCGTCCTCGTCATAGTTTTGATTCCTAACCGGTACCTCAGCACATTGTTTTATGTTTCCTGGTTCGCTTTTATGTGACCAGATCAATAATAACATGTCACGTGGTACCTTATCATAAAATTAATTTTAACGCATCTCACGTGAAAACAAAAATAAAAGCCCCTTTAATCAGCTGTGGTCTCTGATCTGCGCTGGTCGGCGTCACAGCTTTTCCAATGGGCAGTTTAGTTTTGGTTCCCTGTGAGCCGCGCACACTGCAACAACAGTGAACTTCGTTTTCGTCAGCTGATGACTCACCGCACGTGGGTCCCACGCTTTCTTGACCGTTTTTCACTGGGCTCACCGGCCCAATATTTCAAACTGGGCTGGGCTGTACGATATCGGGCTGGCCTCACAGGCCCAAAACTAGCCCATCGGGTCGACTATCTCAGAAAATATCTCACTTTCTCTCACCTGTTCTTCGTCATCGTCGTCTCCTTCATCTTCATTTCAAATCTCACAATTAAAAAGAGGGAAAACAAAAGGGACACCCTAAAATCGAACCCAAAAAAAAAAAGGATCAAATTTGAGTGAAAATGATACTGGTCAGATTTTGTTCCTTTCTCGCTGAGGAATCGTCTCATATTCCTCCTCTTCTTCGTGTGAGTAATTGGGTTTCGATGATTTCATTTCTACCAATTTACACCCAATATACCCATAAACAATATTTAAAAATATTTTTTTAAAAAAAGCACAATTTTGATTTCAGATTTACAAGGGCAGCGTGATTTGGGGTTCTAGGGCTGACGTGGGCAGATCGTGATTTGATTCCATTTGATTGGAGTTCGATTTTTCATTTGGTGGGTTAGATGCGAAGAGCAGTGATAAAGCTAGTGTTGTGCGTCGAAGCATTCGGTGACGGAGCAAGATCAATGAGAGGCAGGTTCCTTATTTTTTGATGCTGTGTGGTGATGTGATGCTGAATTTGGTAGCGGTTAGATGATCTTGTGGGTAAATGTAGCGGTTCGATGTTGAGTTGTCGCAATGATAAGCAATATTTAGCATGTATTAATGTTGTCTCTGTGTGATTTGGTGAAATGCTGATAGATGAGAGCTGTAACGGAGTATGTGATAGATCGGGATGGCGATTTGTGATTGTATCAATCATAGAAACCATAACAAAGTTTGAGTGAGGATTGAATTTTGTTGATGAACTAATGTTCTTGTGTTCAGATTTCAGATGTTAAGAGAACTTGTACCGCAGGGCGATCAGAAGAGAGATACGACATCATTCCTCTTGGAGGTAGGATGATTGTTTTTGGCTTTGATATAGAAATGATGTCTGGAGTGAAGTTGATGATTTTCACCCTTTGAAACATCAGGGGAAAACACTATGAAAACTGTTGCTTTCTTGAATTTCGATGCTTATTTGGTTGGGCTCTTTGTAGGCGACAGAATATGTTCAAATGTTACAAGAAAAGGTTCAGAAGTACGAGGGGCCGTATCCTGGATGGAGCGGAGAGCCGACAAAATTGATGCCATGGGTAAGACAGACGTCTGTTTGAATACATGAAATGTTAATGGCTCTGATAGTAAATAAAACTGATAAGAGAGACGAGTTTGTTCAGTGGACGGACACTTTTTTTAAAGAAGTGTCAAAGCTAAGCCTTCGGTCATGTCGTGGGTTCAAGTCTTGGCATTAACGATATCTCCTTCAGGCGTAGATTGCTGTGAAAGTTCTCTTTCCCAGATTGTGTAGTAAACTTGAGTTCTGGGTGGTGTTCTGTAATGCAGAGGCATAGTCATTGGCGAGTTCAAAGTTTCCTTGGTCTTCCACAAGGCATAAAAACCATCCCAGGACCAGGGACTGTGGTTCCGGCCAAGTTAGATGAGAAGAGTGTTGGTACAAGTCCGAGCATGCCTTCTAACACACAAGCATCAGTTGTCCCTGATTCCAACCAAGATGTATATAGACCTATGGATCATACAGCAGAATTGGTGGAAAAGGGGGCGGCCTTTTCCATTCCTATTCACGTCGCTGTTCCCGCTCCTCTCCAAAATGATGGTACAGTTGCTTATTTTCCGGCAAGGCCAGATTCTGATGCACAGGTAACCGATCATACTATCAGCGATGATGATCAACAGGAGCCTACGATTGAAGGAGGCACCGTTAATATCTCAAGTGCTTATTCTGATCAGCAAGTCTGTTGAACTTGGAAACGGCCCGCTGCGAAGGAAGCCTGTTGCATTTCTTTTGTGGCGGTGATGATTTTTGATACAAAAATGTTACATGGATTCCAAGTATGTTGGACGCTGATTGCTGATAATGAAAATGACTTATTTGCTCCTGCAGGTTATTAACTACTTTGACTCGGGCTTTGCGTAGTTCCGGTGTTGATCTGTCACAGGCAAGCATCTCTATACGTATTGATTTTGGAAAACGAGCTGACCGTAGTGTACTGTCGGGGGCATCCAGTGCCAAGGTACACAACAGCTGTCACATGGTCGATTCTGCCCCCAAATTTTTCGTGATAAACCCACCCCTGTGATGCGCCAATCCCTTACGAATCAGCCAGGACACCTTCGTCAAGTGTCTCATGCATTTGTTTCACTCAGCGAAAGTCTTTGAAACATCCAGTGTCTCGTTTTCGTGTTTCGACAAGCACAAACGAACCATACAATTAATAAAAACGAACAAACAACCAAACAACAACAATTTACGATCAAAAGATCAACCTTTTATTGTTTTCCCAACAATACAAAGGAACCCCAAGAATTTATAAAGTAACCTATATCTCGCATTATATTGCCAAACTCTTTTATTGATCTTACTCACAATCCGTGGGACACACACAAATTTACAACTAAGAATAATATTTTTTAGCTTATACAATATCTTTGTCAAGTTTATCTTCCTGATCCTTATCTTTCGCGACAATATTTTTCACAAATCTTTTCGTAAGATTTGTTTCAGCGACTTTCATCCCAATTGATGGGGTTTTCCTTTTTAACTTTGTATGAGGCCCACTCAAACTGTCACCCCTAATTTGGGTTTTGAACTTTACAAGCCTTATTCAAGAGTTCCTTTGTAACAAACCAGATCCACGTTTCGTCTTTGGCCATCATTAAACCACGGCCTTTCTATGTGTCCCAACATCCAAGCTCGCCCCTTAAACGTGGCACCAAATATGGCGAAGATTTCAAAGTGAACCAAACTTAACACGACCCCAAAAAAACTCGTCATCGATCTTCATTTCGTTTGCCAATATTTAGGAATCTCGCAACGTTCGTTGGCCCTTAGAACGCAACACGCTCGTGTCTAAGTTCAAACACAACGTTAATCATGGCTCGTGCACCTTTGCATTCGCTCGTGACAACGCTCACAAACCCCCGGAACATGCCTCGCACATCCAAGTCTTAACACAATGTGTCATGTTTCGTAAACATTCGCTCGCCTTTGCAATGCGTCTCGCTCGCGTTCAAATCCTCGCGCAACTTTTCTCGTCGACGCTCGCTAGCCCTTGCAACGTGCTAGTTCGCGTTCAAGTCCTAATGTAGCATCTTTCCTGTCTGGCTAGCATGACTCCGCGCTCGCAGTAACTCCCAAGCGCACATCATCCTCGCTTTGCATCAGTGAGGGTGTGACAGCAGCCTTGTTCCCTGAACTCAGCTACGCAATATTGGTTTTCTATCTGACACTTAACATATTTATGACCTTTTTCTTTTTCTTGATGGTCATACTATGCGATGTTATGGTTCTTCATCTCCTCATTTTCGACCTGCAGGAGCATGGCAACTCCATTGCATGTGATGGAGGAATAACTCGTGGTATGGATGGAAGCAATGGCGAGGGTTTGGAGCAGAATCGAAAGAGGCTGAGGTTGTAACTTTCTGCTTAATACAGTAGTAGATGCAAATACAATGATCTGAGTTCGAGATCTGAGTTCAAGCATGATATAAAATACAATGATCTTAGGTATTCAAATACAGAACAATACAATCCATGCGGGCAAGTACGAGATCATTGCCTGCGAGCATCTTTCTCTCATAAGTAGATGTGCCATATGACATAAAAGATCAACGATATCGACCATCCATGGCAAAGCCCTCCAGAGTTAAATACTCCTGGAACAAGTCTGCTCCTGCCTGAACAGCAGCATGCAGCTATCGCCAACTTCAAATCCAAGCACGTCATCACACTAGCAGGCACTAGCCGTATGACTTAGCAACTCAGGATTCCACGCATCATTAAGAACTTGGCCTAGCAGAGTGCAGAGCCAAGTGCATCAAAGACAATGCGAGAGGCATAGTGAAGGTAAGATCGAATTGTCACAACGGCTTTCTATCTTTCTGCTTCAAGAAAAGTAAAGCCAGTGACCTCATAAGTCCGAGGACCTATATCATCTACATGGTCTTGCAACCTATAAAAAAACTCTTATGTATTTGAAAAATAACGATTGCAGATTCTCATAATGAAAACTGAGTAGATTGCGCCACATTGCCATCTTATCATTATGCTCTGCATACTTAGTCTGAAAATGTGTGATTGTACATGTAGGTTGTGAGGGAATTTGGATCTTTTAGCAGCTTTTTATGGGGATATTTCGACTACAAGCCGATCATCAATAAGCAAAGATACCCAAAAATTGTTATTTTTGTTTCGACAATCTTCATATAATTGTTATTTTTTATTTTTTTTTGTTTTTATATGATTGTTATTTTAATTTTAATCTTTAATTATTAAATCAACTTACCTAGCTATATATAAGAAATTGTGTGAGGAGTCGCGTAAATACTTTTATTTCAGAAAAAAGAAAAATGGATATCTATCATAGAAGAAACTGTGTGAGGGTCGATATCTATCATAGAACATCCAGCATCGTCACATTGGAAACCCAATCAATGAAGATGATCGATCATTCAATCAAAGACCAAACCCAGTCGTCTCATCAAATTGTCTAAAGCCCAAATCGAACTGGCCCAAAAACCCCAATTCAAAACCCTAATCGACTCAAACAGTGAGTGATCAACCTCGACATCGAGTGGCGGCAGCGGCGATCATAGAAAGATGGTGAATGGATCAGCCACAATGAAGCACCGAGTGGTGATCGACGCACGCCACCACATGCTGGGGCGCCTGGCCTCGATCGTGGCCAAGGAGCTGCTGAGCGGCCAGCGGGTGGCGGTGGTGCGATGCGAGGAGATCGCGTTATCGGGTGGATTGGTGAGGCAAAAGATGAAGTATCTGAGGTTTCTGAGGAAGAGAATGAATACGAAACCCTCTCACGGGCCTATTCATTTCAGGGCTCCGTCGAAGATATTCTGGCGCACCGTTCGAGGGTATGGAGATTTGGGATCGAGTGATTTTAGATGTAGATTTCCATCTGAGTATGGCTTCGAATGAGTGTGATGTGATTTGTTTGACTCGATTCGGTGTGAATTGCTCGATAACGTTGCTCGAATTTGTATCATTTGTGGCGTTATTGGTTGTTTGTTTAATGTGTTGATTTATATCTCCTATCCTATCTTGTTGCCTGGATTCCCTATGATTTGTTTTGAGTTGAGTGTCTGATGAAGAAGACACAGAGAGAAGTGTGTTTCCACCTTGAAATGTTTTTGTGCACAATGTCGCATTTAGGGTTGTCCTCAAAGAGCTTGTTCTAGCAGTCTATTTTGTTCTTTGGCATGTGTATATGTTGTTCTTATCGAACGCTTGGTGGAGGACTCGACCCACCTTAACATTTAATTGTAAAAGATCGGCATTTCCACTCATATATGGTTTGGTTGGGCAACATAAAATGGCTTGTTTGACACTGTTACTTTATTGTCTAAATACGTTATCCTTGTGCATTGTTTTACAAGTTTATACTTGTTCTCCTATTTTGATTAGGATGATCCCCCACAAGACGAAGAGAGGAGCAGCTGCACTGGCGAGATTGAAGGTGTTTGAGGGAGTGCCGCCTCCTTATGATAGACTCAAGAGAATGGTGGTTCCTGATGCACTTAAGTAATGCCCATATATACTCTTATTTTTCCTTCTACTAAAACACTACATATTAGTGTAGCATTTTGTTTCATTGGCAAAGCTGACAATAGTCAATACTATTTCGACCAATGCAAGTCGACAGTACTTTGAGTTGCTGAACAATGCAAGGAACCTCTGATTGCAAGTTTTCTCTTCGCGTCTTAAGAATCTAGTGTATATTTATTCCGCATTCCATTGCTCTGTTCTAATAGGGTATTGAGGCTGCAAAAGGGTCATAAGTACTGCCTATTGGGCCGACTTTCGAAGGAAGTAGGATGGAACCACTACGATACTATCAAGGTCAGCTTCATTGCTCCTCTGTCTCTCATCTATATCATATTAAAATGCTAAATACACTCTCGTTGAACACTCTCCCTCTCCTCTTGTTGGTTCTTTTATGATAACTAACTCTGTGACCCGTGTGGTTCACTAATGCATTTTCTTTTTCCACCAATCACTAAGAGAGTATCCATGGAGAGAGTGTCAGAGAGTGTATTCCTAGTATTTCTCTAATTTTTAAGTTGCAGTATAGTACCTTTTTTTTTGTTCCACCTGTTTAAGCTAGAATGGTTAGTGATGCAATATGTGTATTATGTCCATATCCTGAGGCAGCTGATATCTAGGAATGGATTGTAAATTGTTATTAATATGATTATTGAATAATAATTTTTGTGTATTATACTTTCATATCCCTCTTCATCGTAGGACTACCTAGTCTCTTTTGGGATTTAAATGAGATGCTTCCAAGTCTTCGATAAGTGTTATAGTGATGCCTGTGGTTGATTTTTGTTATAACAATAGGAGCTCGAGGAGAAGAGGAAGGAAAAATCAAAGGTTGCCTATGAGAGGAAGAAGCAGCTGGCAAGATTGAGGGTCAAGGCAGCAAAGACCGTGGACGAGAAGCTTGGTTCTCAGCTAGACATTCTCGCCCCAGTGAAGTACTGATTCGAAGGTGTTTCTTTTGCTTGCAGTAAGTTCTATGAAGGAGACGGAGATGATTTTTCCAATAGTATCATTGTGTTAGTTGTGTTGGTGTCTTTGGGATCAGTAACTCTTTCAAGCTGTTGAACATTGAACATCTTTTGTGTTCGTATCAAGTATTTAAGTTATGTCATTCTTTTGTGCTGGCTTAGAAGCATTGGCTTCTGAAGTATCAATTCATGTCAAATCTCGTCATTATATTGTCCTTAGCGTCATAATATTATTCCTATTGTTCCCCGGGGATAGCTTGAAAGGATGTGGATTGATCACGATGAGAATGGACCAACACCATATTGCAATAGAAACCAGAGTATGTGCTCTCCCTTCACGACAGAGGAGATGAGGCTCCAATTCAGCAGTGGTCTACTTGACTCGGGCGAATTGTGTAATGTCTGCCATAAGGTGTAAACTGATATGTAAACAAGATGTTATGTTAGTCCTCGGCACTCAATCGTCTTTTGGCTAATGTCTCTTGATAGGCTCAGGGATGGAGTTTGGCGATATAATAGAGGCCTGGTTGATGATGATCATGCATTTTGTACATGCAACCTTTGCAGACCAACGCTCATGCGTCTCTTCTCTGAAAATCAACCACATAATGCTTTTTTGATGAAGTAACCTGCCTCAGACCTCTGTGTTCCCTGTACATATATATCTTGTAAACGCTGTTCTCCACTAGTATTAGACCAAACTCTTCCCATCCATCAAGACTCGAGATATTTGAAGAATATGAAGTACAATGTAGAGAAAAAAAGAATGGGTAGAAGCCATACTACATAACCCAATCAGCAGATAAGTTTCACCTTCAAATAATCAAAACAATTCTCTTTACTCGGAAAGAGAATGGACACAAAACCAGGAATCGCCAGTGCAAAGGTTCCGATGCATCTCTTTTCGGTAGCTGTGGGCGACTCGCAGGTTGTGCAGAACACGAAAACAAAGACAAAACAAATACTATGACAGTGGTTGTCGTGGTGCAATATTTTTGCTCCAGGAACCAGTACACTCCTACTAAATTTGACAGATACTCCAAATTTCTCCTACCGTGCGATTAGATACCATGTATTCATCTCACCACTAAGGCCATTTTCTTGTATGGCAACTTCCAAGATCGAATTATCCAGCAGCCACCTACAAAACAATCTCGTTTCGAAACATTCACTTCCCCGTCGAGTAGAAGTGGTAGTTTTCCCTCCTTTCAACAATAAAAACCCCTAATCGTACAAGACATACTCGTTTCAAAACATTCATTCCCTGTCGAGTAGAAACTGGTAGTTTTCCCTTCTTTCAACAATAAAAAAAACCCTAAACAACAATTAGGGCAAACACATCTAGATAGTCGCAGCAGATGTAAAACCATTGACTTGAATATACACTAACAGGCTGATATTCACAAAAATTTTGAAGGCATTTGCCCGTATGTCAATGACAGCCACCCCCGTTGAATCCAACAAAAAAAAACAAAAAAAACACATGCACTACAACTACTATAGGGGTGAAGTGAAATAAGCTCATCGCCACTATCATGGAGCCAAAATAAAGAGGGAAGAAACCATGATGAAAATGAGAGAACCTGTACACATCTAAACATACCTCTCCATTCTACTCCTCCCAAAGATCTATCCAGTGGTAATGTACATGATTCAACAAAAGGGCACTGCCTCGGAACTTGAGTGGTCACAAAAAGCGAATTCCTGCCTCATTTTCGTTTAACTTCGTGATTTTGTTTGAATGAAACTGGCCGGGTTCATCTGTGGATAAAGGATTAGACAGTCAGCAAAACTAAGGGACATTCTGGATAGCAGAAAAATGAACACTACAAACTTATGTACGGAGTACTTTGATATTTAGTAGTCAAATTTACAAGGGGCTACGCATTTGAGAAAACAAAGGAAGTTATTAAAATTCCATTGAATGAAAATGCATATGAATGGAAAATGAATTCTCAAGGGACAAAATCAAAACATAGAAAAACATTTAAATTTGGGTACTATTGTCTTATGATGCAACCAAGCAAAACTTTCCAAAAAAATGATACTCGCCTGTACATGAACCTGCGAGGGCTTGCGGACCACATCCTGGCAGGACAAAGCATTACTTTGAACGCCCCCATTAAATTAGAAGAATCACCCAAGTCCCGAGTCAGTGGGTCTCATAATGGAATTGTTTTCCTCGATCTTAATCTGCCGCTGAGCCTGCTGCGGGAAGTTGTAGCTGAGGCAATTGCTCCAGCTGCTGCTGAGACTGCTACAGCATCTTTGATTGCTCTTGCTGCCATTCACATCCAACATTGTTACGAGGCAAGTTCTCTGGTAACTGCGCCGGGGATATCAGATATCTGATGGTAATGGCATCAAATTAAGGGGGCTTCCAATAGCACCTGCCCGTGGAGAAGTGGAAAGCACAGCAGCAGTACTTGCAGAAGATGCTGTAGGTATTTGATTTGAAGACTCAATGCAAGTTGTTAATGTCTCAGGTTTTGCGCACAATGGAGAAGAATTGTTTACTAGTTGAGCCTCCTCGCATTGAGTCTTCAGGACCTGGTTAGATCTCGGATGAGGACCTTGTTGGGTTGATCTTTTAGCCGCATTCTGAATTCGATTTACCAACTTAACCGGGGGCTGGTGTTTACAATGCAATTGACGACTATGGGAAGGCATTACTGACGGTGGGGTGATCTGAGTAGAAGCTGGTACTCCAAGGGCTGAAGGGAGAGTTGCTACCTGACTCTGAATGCTATCCTCGGAATGGAAAGGCATTTGTTGTAATTGCTTTGCCGAAGAGGGAGCTGAGCTAGACGATTGCTTCTGTCGTGACGGGGACGTTCCTGAATGTTGGGGTGGTCCTAGAGTTTTGGATCCAGAATACAATCCATGTCCTTGTATCACATGCATCTGCTGCTCTCCTTTTTCTATACCTTGGTTAAGACCATTAAGATGAGAAGGATCAAGCGGTGCATTCTGATGCATCAACATGTTGCTTCTCCCCATTCCCTTTAAACGCTTTGCTTGCTGTAGAGACTGCGACTGTTGACGCTGGGGTGGCTGATGCTGCCCAGACTGCTGAAACTGCTGATATTGATGTGCCTCAGTAGGCTGTCTGTGCTGCTGTTTTCCTATTTGATTCACCGCTCCGCTCATGCCAATTTGAGAATTTGGCACAAAACTATGAGGGGACATTTGATGGTTATGCTGCTGCTGTGTTAATGGAGACAATGACGGCAAAGAGGAGGATGATACCAGCTGAGAAGAAGATGGCGACTGTATCTGGGAATTATTTGGCAAAGGTGACGACATGACAACATGGGACTGAGTTTGACCATGCACCATCGAAGAGCTGGAAGCAGGAAAATGTGATTGCAGCTGTTGCTGTTGTTCGTGCTGCCGATGGAGCATCCGCTGCTGCTGCTGCTGCTGTTGCTGTCTAGCAACGCGATATGCCTGCTCTGCTGAATTAGCATGTGTGGGCCCCCGAAAATGGGGATGATGGGGATTAATCAATGGATTTAGGTGCTGAGGCACTGGATGCTGCTGCTGGTGATGAACTGGGAAATTCTGAACAGGTATCGAGGCTGGGGAGCTCAACCCACCGAACGCAGAGACCCCTTGACTATTTGCCTGTGTCACTTGCATTGACATCTCTGGAAGCATCATCTGGCGCCGAAGCTCAACACTATGGTTAGGCTGCAGCACATGAACCATCAAATGCAAATCAAACAGCACTCAATATGAGAACGAGTGGTACAATGATGTGAGACTGACGGTGCACTAGAATATAGACGGAATATTTTGATAACGTAGACTGCCCTCTCATAAACTAGGCACAACTCTATTTCTATCTCGAAGATAAAAATAATAGCCCAAAGATCTTTTGTGACAAGCTCAAAACTCGAGCAAACAGTTGGCTTTTTAGCATGACACTGGAGCTGGTTTGACCAGAGATAATGAGTTTGAGCCATGCTATACCATGAATTGCTACCGCAAATGTTTTGATAATTTTAAGAGGCAAAAATACTTACCCGTGGCAAGTGCACGGCATCACCAGGTCTTAACTTCGAGTTCCCTTGAGCAGGACTAGCACCGGGGTGCATATTAGAGGTGCTTGGTATACCTAACATAGCTCCTGAATTCGGCATCGATGATGAAGCAATCCCTTGAAACTCAGGCCTTTGCATTGGCATCCCTCTATTCATCCCAGGCATCCTTCCCGTGCCACCACCAGGCATTACACGCATATTACCAGAAACAGACATATTTGACTGCTGAATGTTTCTATCTGCTAGCATGTTGTTATACTGTTGCGCTCTATGTTGCTCATCATTAGGCAAAGGTGTCCTAGGGGCACCATACCTCCCATCCCTAATCGCAATTACAAAAAGCCCACCACAAAAAATTGTGAAATAAAAAACCATAATAGTACCTGAAAAGAAATGAAAGAAAGAAAGGGAACAGGTAGAGATGAGTTTGCATAAATATCTAGCTGCATAACAATTTACCTGGTAGAGCCATTAGGATGAGCAGGAGACAAATTATTGCCTATGCTCATGCCCATTCCAGGAGAGTTTTGAAGAGAAGCATTTCCAACAGAAGAAACGGTTGGTGGAATAACACCTTGACTAGGTGAAGCCAAACCAGCTGCTGCGGAACTAAGAGGAAATACATCTGGGCTTGGTCCAGATACATCACATAGATCAAGAGGCCTTCATGAAGGGTAAAAAAATTACAATAAGCATGTCAGAAAACGCTATGAGAGCCACAAAAGAAAAACATATTCTGATATTCACTCAACAAAAAAAAGAAAAAACATAACTTACGTTAGAACTCCTCCGTTCAAATTGTTGGGAATGGCTTGAGAAAGAGCAGCAACATGGGACGCATGTACAGGTGCTACTTGCTTCAGATCCTGGTTATCATTCTTCACATTAAAAACAAAAGTAAATAAACTCATGAGTGAGAAGCATATGAAACTTACAAACCTACAGAGAAAAAATGTCACAAATGTTCTATTGAACCTTGAAGGTCAACCCAATTTCTACAAGTGGGCACAATCTCACACACCAACTAAGATGATAAGATTCATATATCTAACTATGACCAAGATCAAGCATTAGTTGATTTTTTCACCTTGACTTAGAAAAGTATGGTAAATTCAAATCAGCTACAAAGTAAAAATAAATAAGCTGGAGAAAATCCAAATTTTGCAAGATATCAAAAAGACAAAGCAAGAGATAGAGATATGACAGATGCAGGGAATGCATTTGCTGAATAAGAAGAGCAATTTCATATAAATCATCTCTGAATCACATTACTTCAGCACAAACTGAGCATTTTAAGGCATGATATAACCTTTATCTGAAGCCCAAAACAACATAAACATCAAACAAGCACATTTCATTTGGATGCCTACTAATCATGAGGACATGCAGCCAACTTGCAATAATAGAAACACGACTAGATAGTGCTCACTTTTTGCACTGTGATCTGAATCAATGGATGGGCAGTCCTATACTCCTATCTATTTGTTACCAAGAAGAGCAGGAGATTAGAAAACCCATCGATAGGGCCCGAGACACATTCAAGCGGAAAAAGAAGATACCTGCTTCTTTCGGTTAGTCAGCCGTGATCCAATGAGTGTAATTTTTTCAAAATGGGACTTAATAGTATCTTCTTCCAGTGGTCCCTGCAGCTGCCTGAACAACTGTCTTGCACTACCCTGTAGAAATGATGCACAACTAGTAAGTGAAACATAGTTCCTTAGAAGATAACCAACATAATGACCACTCCAAAACAAAAACAAAAAAGACGATTAGGTGGAAAGTAATCGCCTTCGGGATCCCTGGTAATGTAGATTGATATGGCTGCGAAGATCCTGAATCGTCAGCACTATCGGCCCCATCTCCAGAAGGCCCATCCATCAAAGTCTTGTGACGCTTTTTACACTCATCAGGTTTGCGAAAAGCACACTGGATAACATGATAAAATAAATGCACAAGCAGAATAAGTTCCTTGGTCAGCAAATGAAGTAAGGAGAGGAATAAATAGTGAAAAATACAAGGAAGCAACGAACAAGCGAAGAGCAAAAAATCAAAAACAGAAAGACAACAAAAACGACTACAGAGCATAAAAGTTGTGCGGACAAAAAGGGGGAAAAAAGCATACCTTGAAAAGCAGAGTGCTATTGAAAGCGTCACTAACAAGCTCCCAGTTTGGACCCATATCATGGACAAGCACAACAAGTGCCTACAAAGGGCGCAAAAAATTATCAGAGCACAAATAAGAAAATGCAATCCCATGCATGTTAATTGTAACATACGTGAAACCTCACCTGGTCCTCATACAACGTCCATTCACCTCCAGAGCCAGGTTGACGAATAGTGACCTAGAGAACTCCACGGTTAGTTCTTATGCAATAACAGGACTAAATAAGTCCTAATTCCTCTCGAGCCAATCTGTATACCTTACTTCTTCTAATTGAGTATGGAACAATTGTAACTAACAAGAAAGCAAGGTATGCAGTATAGTGTCAACGAGTAGTACCTTCGGTAATTTCACTTTTCTGACTTGACCTCGACTACCAGCAGGTTTAGATAACTTGTTTGGGTTGGACATATTACTCATTTGGGATGCCGCAGGAGAAGTAATTGATCCACTAAGTGGAATCGTGTTTTCAAAAGAATTCTCATAGGATTGCTTCATCAACTTTTGCTTCTTAGCACGGTGCACATATAGACCTAAGACACAGTTACAAAATGGTTCAAAGAATGTAGAAGTTTAAAGAAAAGGAAGGGTAGGGGCGACAAGGAAAATGAGGTCAGTACCAGTGCTTCCATTCGATTCGTATTGATGACCAAGCAATCTCTTTTTCCATTGATCCCTCTAGCATAGCAGAAGATGAAATGATATTAGCAGATAGAAATAAATAGATATGCAAAGAACACACACCAGCAAGCACTTCTGAAGCAAAATAGTATTTCAACAACGGAAAAAAAGGTGGATCCTTCAGGATTTGATTTAACTCTGACAGCTGCTTCTATTCAACAAGATTATGCAGAAACTTCATTTATGTATGCGTGCTTCCTTACAAGGAATACAAGATTATGCACAACGAAACACAATGTTACCCATCCATAACTGCATGGTCTTGATTTTTAAAAATACCATCGAGTCCACAAAAACAATACATTCCCATCAAATTGATAGTATTAGACCACATATAAAGATTCACTCAGTAATACAGACTGAATTTAAGAAATTTTAAAATGGACTAAATTCAAATCATTTTTCTTTGCCAGCTGTGACCACATCTCTTTTAACAGAGCCCATTTTCCCTAGATTCTTGTTCTGAAGGACTCCTACGCTATATGATGGTGTAAAGAATTGTCTTCCTACTTTAGTAATGAAAAATCTAAAATCTAGCTTTGATAAGCATAAGCTCCAATATTCAACAGAACAATTTTGGAAAGGTGTAGCCACCTGTTCCTTTTGCACAGATTCAACCGTCCATCTCTGGTCATATGTCGAAGCCTGCACACAGGGGCCCAGCGACGCTTAAACAAATATTAAAAGCAATATCACATCTCGAATCAACAAAATGAATATCCAATAAGCCTCTCATAATACCAAATAGTAAAAGGAAACCTTCTTCTTCTTCTTCCAGGTGTGGAAGCTGTCGGTGTGGAGACTTGAGAAATGAATGGTAGAGGGCAAAAAGATATTTGATGGATTTACCTGATGCTTAAATTTCTTCTTCTTTTTAGGTTTTGCAGGAATGTCTGTGGGATCAAATATCGATTGCTTGTCGAACTCCATTCCAGACTCACCCTCTGAAACTTTCTGTTGAAACATGCACCCACCATGCAGCATACCCTGGTCATCTTGGAAAGAACTGGTATCTCCACTGGAAGCATCATTCCTGGGAGGAGTTGGTGTCCCCCCAGCAGCACCCATGCTGAAAGGTCCTGCAGTTCTCTGTCTAGAAGCAGCAGTACGCATCCTTTTGGTGAGGATGGAGCCTACATTAACACTATTCATGGATCTTTTCCCCGGCGACCCGGACTGAGGAGCTCCAACCCTGTTCTCTACACAGTTTCCATAGGTAAAATCACCTCCGAATCCATCCAGCCTTGCTGCGTGAGACTTTGGAGTTTTCCTCTTCTTCTGAACAATTTTCAATGACCTGCTCCCTTCAAATGCCCCCGGCAAATAAGACACGCTTTCTGCTTCATCCTCTTCGTAATCATGCTCTTGGGATCCGAAATCTAAGAATTTATTTAAAAGTAAGTACAAACCATGATCTATTCATAAGCAAGCAGAAAAATAAACTGATAAAATTACCTGCTGCAGTATCATACATGGATGCCTCAGCCTCATCTTGCTGATTAAAGCCCTTCTTCTGGAAAAGCATATGTTCAAAAAGATGAATAGAACATTATCAGTACAGTCCTAGAAGATATAGCCATTAATCAAGCAAATAAAGCAGGGAAAATACCAGTATGTCAGAGAGCTCCATGTTACAATTCTAGATTCCTAACTTCACTATTAGGTTTTTTTCCCTGTAATTTTTAGCATGATATTTGTGACATATCCAGTTGTCAAGAGAAGGAACCATACGAAAATAAGAAAAAAAAAATTAAGACGTGGAAAGAAGGCCAATGATTCCAGATTGCACATATTCTCACGAAAATCGAAACGAACAAGTATGCCATAGGCAAGCAGTGTGAAGAATACAGCACCTCTGAGCATAGAAGAGATGATTCAATAGACTTCCTGTAGGTCCCCATTGAACCAGGTGGGACAAGGTAGAAGAGATTTTGCTGTCCATATTAAGAAAAAACAACTCAAATAACTATCAAAATGATCAGAATAATCCAACAAATGCAAGTGCTCCATTAAAAAAAATTATATACAAATTTACATGCATCAGAAGCAGCAACACGGAAGCATATGGCAACAATGTTGAAGCTGAAAACAGATCAACACATGGAGACAAGGGGGGTTTGAACAGGGGCAACGGATAATGGAACCCAGGAGTGAAGAGTTTTGGGTAAGACTAAGGAAACAAGAAAATATGCATCCCCCATAGACGTACCAAGTATAACATCCTTAGATGTGCTATTTAGAATATATCAGACGCAGAACCCATTAAAAAAAGTGGTTTCTTGAGTCATCCTTTCAGATTATTTGCCTTTTAGCCAAAAATAGGGATCACGGTGGGCGGGGGAGAGAATTGTCCAACATCAGAGCTTAGATATTTGGGTGTTGTTGCAGTATCAAAAGATAAAAAGAATATGATGCATACTTCGGTGCAATGATCCTGCCATGCCATGTCCGGCATGCTATTGGCTTCTAGGTCAGCAGTTTCAGAAAGTCCGGCCCTGACAATCGCCGTAAAAGAGCTATTGTACTGCAAAAATCTCACAGCATATCGCTGAACAAGAGGTACCGTCTTCTTTACAGGATTTTTGACTCCCTGATCAGTGTCCGGCTCCTGCTACCACCAAAGGCAAGAGCAGCAAAAGAAAATAAAGTGACCATCTCAAGAATCATAACCAATTAAATAGACTGTGCAAACTTAAAAAGCAGCACGTGCGAAAATTCATAGAAAAAACAGATGAGGAAATTCAATTTACACATGGAGATAGCGAAAACTAAACTTTTCAGACAGAAGAATCAACTTCTCCATTTACTTCAGATCTCAAGAGAGAGAACATGTTCTAGATTTCTTACATTTGATACTCGAATAACTAAACTCATGCATCTCAGCCAATAGCAGTGATATGGATATAGCCTGCCAAAAATTAATTTCAACAATGCTTCTTGATGAAATGATCGTTAAACTTTGGCTACTAAAAGTATGCTTTCATGCCAGAAGCAGAAGAGTGCCTCACTAATGTCAAGAAGAACATAGAACATTGTTACACCATTACTGATGCTACATCTAAACCCATAAACAATCAAAGAATGAGAAGATACTGAAGATCTACTAGTAGCTAAAAACATCCAATACCACATACCTTATCAATAGCTTCCATTTTTTCCTTCACAATTCCAATTTCGTCTATGTTTCCATATGCAAGAGCATCAGGTTTGCAACGTTCTAGTCCAGAACTTATCCCATCATCCTTGAGTAGTAATTCTGCTGAGTGCCAGAATTCCATGACGGCATTTGCCACTATCCGCGCCATGGTTCTCAGCCTTCCCAATTTTTCTTTTTCTATTGACCTTAAGCGAGCAGCAAGAGCTACTCGATGACAGATTTGTGCTGAGGCAGTCATCTTCCATAACCTTTCCTACAAAAGTTATTGAGCATTTGTAAATCAGATTGAAAAACTTATGCCTTGGGAGAGGAGACCATAGCCGACTAGACGGAGCAAAAATACGTAAGCAAGCCATTCCATATAAGAAATAAACAGCCAAGATCAAATATAGCAAAAACCTGAGCAAAATCATTTGCCAGCCAAGCCATTTCCTCAACAACAAAATCCCAATGAGACTTCTTATGATATTCTGTGCGTGGAGAACGAAGCGATAACTCTGACATTTTCTTGCGCTTTGCCTGATGAAACATGAAAGTAGAGTTAAAAAGACCAAAAAGGTAACATAACTACTTCAAAATTTACAGATTACATGAATTTGAATCCAAATGAAAGCACCTCAACAGTTCGCGCCTCAGCCAAAATCTTATCCTCGTGAGCCTTGTCGGCCACTTGCAGCTGCTTTTCACCAGAATTTGGAAGCTCAAGGGCAAGGCTTTGCCCGGACAAAGCAGTATTGGTAGGCTCAATTTTACAGCTATCACTGATATCCTGCAATTTCTGGGGGGAGCTACTGTGTAGGATTTGATTGGGGAGCTCGCCTGAATATTCTTTCATATTTGCACTTGGTTCGGCATGGGGCAAAGCATTGGAAGAGTAGTTGGCATCGTTCTGCACAGAGGATTTACTTCTGTGCATTTCTTTCTCATCTTCATCCAGGAAACCATTGCTTTGGGGTTTTTGGGCAACAGAGTTGTAATTATCGTTGGTGCATAGACCACTCTCAACAGCAACAGTCACTTCCTCTTCTCCATTGATTTTGTCATCCTCAACATTTTGTGTTTCATCTGTAGCAACTTTCTCTCCTCTTGACACACCATTACTATCTACAAGCTTTAAATAACGGTCTATTATGCCATTTGCATCTACACTAAGGCTAGTCTGGGTACACAAGGACTCAGAATCTAAGCCTTTTGATGTAAACCCAACACTGCTCATGTTACCATCTAGCAAGACACCTTCATCTTTCCTATTCACAAACTCGTCTTGCTGCTGATGAATATCATGATTCTCTACTATCTCAACAGTAGAAGGAGGGCATACACCTGCTGAAACTGCCAGGTGAGTGCCTCCAGCAGGATCAGCTTTCTCAGGTGCTGTACCAATAAGAGATCCATGTGTCATTATACTCCCAGTCTGCTGACCCACAATACCTATGTTAGCTGAAGGATCTGGGCTATCTTCAAGCATTGTAACGTTCGCTGAGCTAGTACAATCTTTAGCATTGGTTCCTACGAGTTCTAAATTCAGCCGATCTTCAGAACTAACAGCCTTGCCATTCGTGCTATGGCGGCCAGCCAACAAAGAAGTATGCCCGCCTCGAGATGCAATATCAGTTGAGCTGGATCGAGAAACATCACGACTTGTCCGAGACCGATTTCTTCTCTTATATGCTTGACCTCTCTTGGGGTGAAAAATTGGTGAGTCGCCCATTTCTTTGACATTTCGAGCTCCATCGAGTTGAGAAGAATGTTCCGGGGTAATGTTAGACCTAGAATATCTGGATTTTCTTCCAGTTCCAAGCAGCTGATTTTCACCATCAAAGTTATCAGCACTGTTGGGTTCACAGGCTACAGTGATGCCTGGCCTGCCACTGCTTTCTACAGAATCTCCAGGAGGCGAAGCAGTCAAAGCGAAGCTACCCTTTGCTTCACTGCAACAAGATGGAACAAATTAAGTTGATAAGCAACTGAAGAGCAGCCCCTGCGTTTCAAATTTCTGAAAAATAGAAAAACAACAAACAAATAAATAAATAGATCTTAACCTGATCAAAATTTGATCAGCCTGTTGATCAGAGAGTGAGGTAGACTGAACACTTGCTGATGCAGGATACCCAAATTTGAAGTCAAGAGGATTGCCACCCTACACAGTGAGAGAAACAGATAATCTAGCAGCATATAATACCACTATCCAATTATTTGTAGGAATCAACAGGCATATTTAATCATCTTACTCTCTCAAGAAATTCAAGTTCTCTTCGTCTTTCTTCACGGACGTCATACTCCAGTCTGCCATTAAGGAAAGGTAACTCGTGGCATCTGAAAGAGCACTTATTGTTTATACAATGAAAGTTAAGATAGTTGTACCTGAGTTCAGCTTGAGCCTTTTCAATCGCTGCTCGACTAGGAGAGGTTTTGGTCCCAATACCAATCCCACCATCGATAACTCCTCCCATGGAATCAACCTCAACGTTTATAAGAAGAGTAGATACCGAGCTAAATCCATGCATGCCTATGAGCTACAATTCGTTCCCTCCCATTGAGCTTATGGCCAAGCTAAGTTCCTAGGAAAAATAAGCCCAAAGAGATGGATAAAGAAAATTTTCCAAATTAGAAATTAGAGATCAAATAAAAGAATTAAAAAACACTACAAATATGTCTAGCCGAACGCATAGGAGGATATATAAAACCAAAATAAACCAAAGTAGAGGTCCAAAATTAGATAAGAGAATGTCCCTAGATTGAAGTACTAACAAAATTTTAGAACTGTCCATGTATGAGAAATTTTCTCTACAGAAATCAGATTTCGATGTATGAGACCTAGAGAAACTAAGCCCGTTTTGTTGATGGCACATTACCATTACCCTGAAGAAAGTATCAGAACTGCAGAACTGGGAAGCACAAGAGTGTCTGCCATGCACTAACAACAGAAAGAAGAGAAGAAACCCTTGCATCAATTCGCAACAATACCACTTCCTACTTTAAACCCCCAAGATCAGACTGAAAAAAAAAAAAGAGGAAAAGAAGGCATCCACTAGTGCAACACATCGCGACTAAGCACCGACTTAGCTTTTCGCCTCTCACAGCTACCGCAACAGAAATACCACAAAACTCCCAGCAACGACTCACAATGCGCACAGAACTCAAAAGCACAACATTCCACTTCCCTACACCAGCATTGATCAACCACGAAACTCACTCCCACACAATCCTCCTCAAAACCGTAGCAGGCAACACTGCATACCAATAACAGAAACCAAATTACCCAAACCCCTCCCCACATTGAATGCAACATTACCATAAACAACACACAAGCACACTGCACACTTCAGCTCAGCACACAATAACCCACTGAACCTCACCTCATCACCTCATCAGCCAAACAACCCAACAGAAACAACAAAACCCATCATCAACACCCCAAACCCTACCCAAACCGAGCCCAATTCAACTCCCCCAAATCCCCCAATTCACCACATTTTGAAACGCTCTAGGGTTCCCCCCTAAACAACCAAAACAACACCAAAACGGACAATAAAACAATCACCTGAGACAAAAACACGAGTAATCGAACCCTGGAAGAACAAACTTCGAGCCCGAACCCTAGAACGATTTTGCCCTAATTTTGCGAAACTAGGGTTTCGTCGAGGTGGTGAAAGGGGATCAAATTGGGGCCAGGAAAGTGAAGGGGATGAGAAGGGATTGAAGAATCTAGGGTTTCGAGGAATGTCGATGACCGAAATCGATTCGATTTGGGAACGAATTCGTCGATCGTGTTTGTGTTCTTGATCGAAAGTGCCTTGCCTTGACTTCGAAAATTATTTTTTTCCCGGATTTTTTTTGTTTATTTTTATTTTTCAGCATTCGAATATAAAAAAAATGGGGGCTCGTTGTTTTTCAGCATTTTTCAGCATTCCCGGATTTTTATTTTTATTTTAGTTTTCGTTCTTCGTATCGGGGGCTCGTTGTTTCTTTTCTTTTTCTTTTTTTTCTGTATAAGATTTTATTTTATTTTGTTTTGTTTCTTTTTTTTTTTTTTTTTGGATTATAGGATAAAAGAGGCTTGGGCTTAGAACATTGGGCTATTTGGGCTTGCTAAATTTGTTGATTGTTGTAGGTTGAAGTTGAACTCAAGACCAATTTTTTGGATTAAGATGTCAGTATCATGATCTCAATCATGTACGAGGTTGTACAAGACGTACTAGCTGTGTTGTCATTGTATCCTACAAATCCACATATTATAAAAAGCATAGACGTGGTTTGTAAAAGTATTTGAAGTTAGTCGGCTGATTCTCAGAACCCCAAAGGTTTTGGATCTCAGTTATTAAGAAATCGGAATAGACATCCCAAGCCTTGGTTATTGTTCATCGCCTTCCTTCATTTTACATTTGCCATATAACCCTCATATAGTTGATGTGATATTGAACCGTGGAGCTTAATAATCCCGAGTCAAGTTCACATCTCTACACCTAAAAAAACACGTAGACCAAAGAATCAAAATCTATACAAAGCGTCATGATTTTACTATGTAAGGATTGGGGCTTGGTAAAGATCTCAGCAATTGTTGAACCTCTTTCACATGCCTATTCATTCCAGCACTAGAATAAGCATTAATCATAGTTCTATAAGTAATCCTATCAGGTTCACACCCTTTGCTCTCCATGAACCCGAGCACCTCTTTCATCTCATCGAACCGTTCCATCCTGCCATAGGCATCCATCAAGCAGTTGAAGAACACTCTATCCAACATTACATCTGAGTTCTTGATGAACCGCAAGACGGCCTCAATTTTCTCTGCTTTGTTGGCTCGCCCGTAGGCCCTCACGAGTGAGCAGAATGTAACACAGTTGGGCTTGATCCTTTCTGACTGCATTAATCGAAACAAGTATTCCATCTGTTTCAAGTCCCCGGCTTTTCCAAATGCATCAATTACCACATTGTAAGTTACAGATGTCCACGAGTGATGGTACCTGTTATTAGAAAGAACATGTGCTGATGGGCATGCTGCTGATTCATAACTTTGATCATACAGGATATAGAAAGAGAATTCAAATGACTTCATTCGAGGAAAATTTAGGATCTAGATGATGACAATGCCATAGTGCTAATCACGATGATGATGAAAAGTCACAAATTGTTGTGGTACCTTTGCATGTATTCCATCACGGCGCTCATCTTCCCAAAGTTTTCAGATTTGCCATAGGAGTTCAATAGTATGTTGAAGGTTCGGATGGTTGGTTGGATACCAGCTGCCTGAAACTTCTCATAGCACTTCTCCATTAGCTCAATCTGGCCGATGCAGCCAAAGGCACTCATTGTGGAATTCATTGTCCAAGCATCGGGTTGACAATGATGCTGCATGAGCATTTTAGCTAGTAGGGACTCCATCTCTGCATACCTTTCATGGAACAGGAAATCAAATGAATCAGCAATGTCCATGAGCATAAAATCAAGTAACAAAAATAGAGTCATGGCCTCTGATCAGAGAGTGTAATGCGATGGAAAGTGGTCTATAAGATTTAGGGTAATATTGATTTCTTCAAGTAAAGTTGAGAACCAATGCTAATACACCTGACTTGGGAAGTGAACACAACAGCAAGCCTTTCGTTAACTAGATGGATTTGCCTACCATTGCCGATCTACAAAAAAAGACACTTAGATTGATTCATTTGGGCGATGATATATCTTCATCTTATAAGCATGCAGAAAGTTTCTTCGTATCCATTTGAGCAGAAGAATGCAAGTGAAAACCCTTACCAACAAACAATGCAAGTGAAAACCCAACCAACAAACAATGCAAGTGAAAACCCATAACCAAAAAAAAACAATGCAAGTGAATACCCTTCCCAGTAAAAAAAATTTTAAAAAAATGCACACGAAGACAAAGCAACTAATAAGCAATGAGGATGTATGGCCTGGTTCTAATAAGCAATGAGCTATCGATCCTTAAAAAGCTTGTAAGTAAACTGACTGCATACATCTCAGCCTTCCCATAAGCATCTAAGAGAGTATTGTATGTCACTGTATTAGGCTTGATCCCTTGGGACTCCATGTCTGAAAGCAGCATCTGGACTTTGTCAAAGGCAAATAGTTGCAGGCATGACTTTATGAGGATCGAATAGGTCTGGACATCCGGCCTGCAATCACGTGTATTCTTCATCTCTTCTAGCAGGGAGAATGCTTCGTCAAAGAGACCGCTCCTGCTATAGGAGGACAAGAGGGCAGTGAAAGTTTCACGACTCACATCACAACCTTCATCAATCATCAATTGGAAAAGTTCACGAGCCTTCTCTGGTTGCTTGCATTTTCCAAGCATAACAATGAGCTTGATGTATACACCAGCAAAAGGCCGATACCAAAGTTGTTCACGCAATAGGTCAAACACCTGCACACAAGATCAAAAAATAAAGTTCTAACAACAAACTAAATCCCGGATTTCTTACCATGAAATCTCTGCAGAAGCTAAAAGCAAAATGGTAAGATACTAGGATACAGTAAGAATAGAGGAACAAAAGGCTAAAAGCTGCAGCTTCTATCACAGCAGTTAAAAAAACATAAACTTTTCTTCACAGGTCATTCATAATAGAAGAGGCAGGTTCAATGAAGCCCTAAGATCACCTGCACAACTTCCATCGGTGATCAGCTCTCAACAGAGCAATAACTTCAAGAGCCTAAAAACTTTGGCCCCTAAAACCAACGGAACATCCTATCCTCCAAAGACTTTGAGCACTTATTATCCCCCGACGTCAAGTACATATGCAACCATTTTTCTTCAACTCCATCAGTCATGTCAAATGCTTTACAAAATTCTCTTTTAGTCCATCAAAACTTACAATAATAAGTAAGATTACTACAGTCCACAACTCTCTCATCAAAACTTATGCATGACAGAATAGATGCTAATCATAAGTAACATTTCGAGCAAGTGTTTTACTATATTGTTCCTAATGCCTTTGGTCCATCAACTCTGGTCAGCACCACTTCTTTTCGTGATCACACATTGCAGGATCTAAATTCTAAGGATTCATCCACCAAGAGGCTGCCACTGTCACACCTATGGTGCTTGATAAACTTATCTCGAACCATTTCACACCATCAAAACCACACCGAATCCGATCCCAGGCTCAGAACTACTCAGATTCCATCACGAAACCCCAACCACAAACCACCGCCATGTAGCTCCACGACGACACTCCAAACCGTCAAAAGTGACAGAAATCAATCCAACGCCTCTCGATCCCCAAACCCTAACATCAAACTCAATCCAAAACCAAAAAAAAAAACAGATAGTAAGCTCAGCTCAGCTCAGGTAGGCAAATGACAATCCGTCTCACCGTGAGAGCGGACTCCCAGCGCAACGCGGTGATCCGTTCCTCCAACGCCTCGAGCACGGTCCTCGGAAGCAGTCTCCTGGAACTGATCCCTTTCTTCTTCTCGATAACCGCCTTCGTCGCCTCTCGTCTCAGTATCACCGATATCGCCTTCCTCGACGCGATCTTTCGGTTCACCTCCTCTTTCCTCTCCTCCTCTGCCGTCTTCGCCGGCTTCGTCGTCCGCCTCTTCGGCCTCCATGCCGGAGGAGGGGACGAGGATGAGGTAGGGAGAGTGAAGGGGAGTTTGCAGTGGTGGATGGTTGACGGGGTTGAGGATGGGCGGCGGAGCGGCGGCGGCGAGAATTGGTTCGGTGGCCGGCCGGCGACGGAGGCCATTGGTTGAGGGGTTGTGAGGTGTGTCGGAGATGAGGTGTGCGTCACTGTGTGTGTGTGTGTGGATATGTGCTTGGATAGATTCTAAGATATCGCCAATTGTGACTCGAGGTGTTATGTGTGACGGATTAGACAAAGCTCCGATCTAATTCACGGCTGTTTGGTAGGATTACTAAATTGAAAAATTCAAATCAATAAAATAAATGAAAAATTAATAGTAAAAGTTAAGAAAGAATTTTTGAAGAGATATATTTTTAATTCTCATGATATCTCAATTTATTAAAAATATCGACATTATCCTTTCATGCTCACTTAGTCACCTAATTCGTCCATTCACTCCCACTCACGATGATCGATCGTCATGATAGCTCTAACATTAATCCTTTCCACTAAACATACGCTCACGTTGTCAACATCGAAACAACAAATTCTCATCGAACTTTGTTGATTTAGACGACGACAAAGGAGGAGGAGTCGGTTTCCGATTTCCATTGAGGTAGATTCTAATCGCGAGTTCACTTGCAAAAGGTGATGGTACTATTACTCTGGTCACAAAACAAAATGGAGAAGGAAGGAGACTGATAGTGAATTTTTTGATGGTGGTGATAAAATGAAAATAATTGGGAGTGAAATTTGATTTATCCCCGGAGCATCGATCTATTGATCAGTCAATTTTTTTTATGGAATTTGATTGAGTCGTGGTGGCGACGGCAGTGATGATAATGGAGTTGGGGTTGTGAGGATGAAGAAGATGAGAGTTGACACATTAATTCTCACACCAAAACAACAACTCATATATCTATGCAAATAAATTAGTACATCTAATTAAAATCACAATTAATATGCCTGCTCAAATAACTAGTACGCTTAGTTAAAAACGTAGCTAGTATTCCTAAACAAAAATTAATACGTCTAAACAAAAAGTAATACATCAAAATAAATAACTAGTTTTTGGTGTCGTATTGGAACAAGACATACTACTTTTGTAAAACTAGTATGCCTATGAATACCAATACGGCTTCAAAAAATCTAGTACATCTACACTAAAAATAATACGTCTATGAAAAATCTAGTACGTTAAAATTTGTTTGTTTCAAATTTACTACTATATGAAAAATATAGTATGCCTATGAAAAACTAATCTGTCATTGTCAATATCGGACTCCTCTTCGTCGGGGCAATTGATTAAGATTACGATTTAGGTTTGATTAGTTACGTGATGAGCCAATTGATTTAAAGTTTGATTTTTTTGTATGTCGATTTTAGGGTTTGTAGAATGAGGTTCCTTGGATTGATTGATTTTGATTTCATTTTGGACGATAGTAGTCATAAAACAATGATTCTTGAAGAACATAAATGCTTATGATGATGAATAGATGTGTTATTGATTGATTTTGTATCATTGATATGTGCAGATGAAGAAAAGAGGTTCTGCACATTCATAAAGAAAAGTAGTACGCTTATGAAAAAAGATAATATGTCAAACGAAATAAAATAATACGTCTATGAAAAGATCTAGTACATCTATAAAAAAGAATAAAATACGTTTATGAAAAAAATTAGTATCCTTATGAAAACTACGTACAAATAAAAGATCTCTAAAATACATGATGTTATAAAACTAGTACGTGTTTGAAAAAAAATAGTATGCCAAATTGAAAATAGTACATCTAAAAAAATACATCTATGCTAATTGAAAACGTAATATGCCTAAAAAAATGAATTGAATATACATTCAAAAAATCTAGTACAGCTAAACAAAAAGTCATGTCTAAGAAAAACTAATAAGTCTATACAAAATATAGTATGTCTAATTGATATATCAAGTAAACGATGATCAATCATGGGTTATGATAATCTAAAAAGATGTATTAGTTCAAATATATTAGTTCAGACATACTAATACGTATGTAATAAACATAATACGATAATAAAATAGTACGTCAACAAAAAAAACCATTCAATTAAAAAATAGTACGTCTGTTAAAAAACAACCTATTATTTTATGATTGGGATCAGATTTGTTCAGACAAGCATCTCCATGCACGAGTTTCCTCACCAAATCTTCAAATGGTTATCGATGATGATGTTCGATAGTGATGATCGAGATGGTGATCAATGGTCGATGGTCAACAATTTACGATGATGACAATTGATGATCGATGATGATGATTAAACTTTGTTCAAATATATTGTCACCCCGCGATCAAATGAAATCGATGATTAATGATATTGATGATCAAAGATAATCAAAGATGGAGACGATAATGATTGAAGATGAGACGAAGTGAAGATGATCGACAAAAAAAGAAAAAAAAACAATGATAAAAGAAAAACAAGAGAAAAATAGAAAAAGAATGATATTTAATGGGAATAAAATTTTCTTAATGATATCTTTTTAAAAATAAATTTTTAAATTAGTATTTCATGAAAATTTTCACTTTAAAGTGCTTTTTTAGAAAAATAAGAAGGAAAAAAGGGTTTGATTTTTGTTGTTGTATTGCACTGCACATATGCTGTCCTTCTGTCGACAGCCGATGATCGCATCCGATTCATATACCTTGATCTTGTTGCTATATACTTCCTTCATCCTTGATAGATGATGTTCATTTTATTTTTAGCCTTTAACCCACAAGATCCGCCCCCTTGGCTCATCCTTTCCACCTCCTCTCATGGTGAACTGTTTGATTCAGCAACCGTTCATCTATTCCCAAAAAGAAACAGCAAACAAAAGAGAGAGGAAAAGAAAAAGAAAAGCGTGAAAGTGTCAGCCCAAAGAAAAAGAGGCCAAGAGGTCTTCAAGGAGGAGTTGAGAAAAAAAGTGATTGATTGCAATTGGAGAATAATTAAATTATAGGGGGTTGATAATATTAGCGTTACAATTTTGTCCTCATTTCTTGGTCTCATTATCTTTTTCTAAGTGGTTCTCATTTTCTTGGGTGAAAAAAGAATTGATTTTTTTAGTTGAAAAATTGAAGCTGTGGAGGTAGAGATCAGATCTGTGTGGTTAGTGGTCTGGTTTCGATTCATTGACCAGAGAAGACAAAACCCAGGTAAAATTCTCGTTTTGGAATTGGAATTCTGGGGTGGTGGTTGATTTTGATTGTTTTTTTCTTAAATTTTATGAATTTGATTGATTGTGTGTATTTGATTTGGTGAATTGGGTACTTGATTTGTGAGAAAGTTGCTGGCTTGATGATTTGATTGAGAACCCAAATGGATTCAATGGTTTGTTTGGTTATTTGATGCTTTGTTTTGTTATGTATCATCATGGATCTGCAAAATTGAACTGGGTATGTGAAGATCATCATCCTGGGTTTATAATTTTCTCAGTAATTTATTTATAACTTTTTTGGACAATTTTGTTAATAAATTTGGAATGGATAGGTGAACTCAGCATCCTTTCATCCAATTTAATTTTCTTACAAATTGGTGATTTTCCTGGATAATTTTTCAAGCAAGTATTGATTTTTGATCATGTTCATACAGTTGAATAATATTTTTTTTAACACAATGCACATAGAACAAAAACAGAAGTTTCTCTGATCATTCCAGTGTCCGAAGAAACCCATGATTTCCTGTGATGGAGACAAATTTGTCATTTAATTCAACATTGGGTTACATAGTCACCTCTCAAAATTCTAACTTTCATCTTGAAAATCTAAATTTCTTTCATTTTCCCTGCAGGAAATCAGCCAATCCCATTGAATGGACAGTGGCCGAGGTGGTGCTACTCTCCGTGATTCATTCCTCGCATCCGACGTAGCTGAGAAGAAAGAAACCTCTCGAAATACGAATAACAGCAGCTGTGCCACTTCGCTTGCTGGCCTTACCCTAGCCGCCGTTTTAAACAACGAAAGAACATCACCCATTGTACATGATCATATTCACAGCCAAAGTCATAGCAGCAACAACCACATTGTTAGAACGCTCCTCGATATAATCAGAAACGAAGAAACACTTAGCAATCCAAACACCCATTTTGTTGGCAGGAAGACTTGGAGGACCTTCAGAGATCGTCTCTTCTTAAAGAGGCTCGCCACAGGGTCACATTGGACGTCGTCGGTCCCAGTTCCACAGTCGGACATTGACGTTCCTGGAGTCAGGACAATGAACAGGAATACACAGAGCAACTCCTTACGGAGCAACTCAATGGGAAGGGCAGGGTCTTTCAACTCAGGTCACACGATCGAGTCAGTTCCATTGGATGAGTTCGTCACAAGAGACAATGTGGAGGACGGCGAGATCCGGAGGGGCAGTGGAAATGGGAGTATGAGATTGTCGGCTGCATTGGCAGCTGAGAGGGAAGAGACAAGGAGGAGACTGTCAAGGGAGCTGGTCCGTGAAGAAGATGCCGAGGAGGATGTGTTTGCTGCCGAAAGAGAGGGGGGTGTCGGAGAAGACGAGGGAGACGACGAAGGGAATGAGCCGGTGAATGTGGCGCAGCCGGCTCAGCAGCCATTGAGGATGTCATTGATGGATTTGTTGGAAGAAACAGATAGGCAAGCAGGGATCGAGGGGTCGACATATAGAATAAATGATGAAGACGACGAGGAGGAAGAGGAAGAAGTTGAGGAGGTGAAGGGAGGCGGGTTAGAAAAAGGAGAGTACTCATGTTGTGTGTGCATGGTGAGGCACAAAGGTGCTGCTTTCATCCCTTGTGGTCACACCTTTTGCAGGTTGTGCTCAAGAGAACTCTGGGTTCAAAGAGGCAACTGCCCTCTTTGCAACAGCTTCATCCTTGAAATCTTGGATATCTTCTGATGAAGTGGAAGATGTCGTCGGTCCATTGGCTTGATGAGTGTCATGTTTGCATGATAAAGTTTGTTTATTTTCTGTAGGTTCGATCAATGTCTCCATTGAGACGGAATTTGATATAGGTGTTCGGCATGATATAGAGCTTGGTGTAGTTGAACGATGGGGTTTTACTATTAGTTTATTTTATGTGACCCACATGATTTTTGGTCTGAATTTGTCCGTTGCCTTTTGTTTTCTTTTCTACCCCTCCCTGGTCTAATTTAATTAAGTATAGGCTCGATTCATAAACCTTATAACATTTTGATTTTGTATATATATCGATATAAAATTTCACATATAAACAATGACAATTAAATGTATTATTTTATAAATTTATCGTGAAGCATCAATGATTGTGTAAGTTTTATATTTCAATCTAATATATATTGTGGGACATGCAGACATGATTTGATATAAAAATGAGACTTATATTCATACATATAAAAAAAAAAAAAATACGTACATATTGTAAAATTTATGAGACGAAGGAAATACAATGTTATGCAGTAATTGTATTATCAATTAGGTATTTAAATATATATATTTTTTTAATAAACAATATGATATATGAATTTTATTTTGGTTCAAAACTATAGTTAATAACTTGAATTAGGTTTAATACTTCACGATGAATTTATAAAACAAATCGTTTGATCATCCTACAAATCATTTGTAACGTCGTCAATTTTATGACTTATTTCATCAAACATTAGAATTAAATTAAAATGAAAAGAATATTTTAATTTCTTCGATCAAAGCTTTTACATCTCTTTTCAGCAAAAACGATATTAGATTATCCACTTTCGTGCCTTTTTATTTTGGGTCTCTTTCAACCATTAATATTAACGCAGACGTCGAGATTTTCCAAGGCAATAATTTGCACGAATCGGATTCACGACAGTTGTTAAAGCAACAACAATATGCAATCGGCCATAGGGACCGTTCGATAAAATTTTTGGTTTCTTTAATGATTTATAGGTTGTTTTTGTTTTTTATTGGATATTTTATGAGATTTTTTTAGGTTTTATTTTTTTTAAATAAATATTTTCTAAATAAGGTTTTTTTTTTTCAGATTCAGAAAAAAGTGCACAAAAGCAATTGTGCTGTTCAATTGGCATCCAGGTCCAGCTCGAAGATAAACAAGTTATCCTCCTCCGTTATAAATATATGCATTTTTCGTTTCAAATTAAATACAATTGATCAAGTCTGAAATTTTATATATATGTTGAAATTTTATGAATTTGATGAAGAAATTTTTTTTTCAAAAATAAAAGATTTAGTATAACAAGTAGGAAAGGAGTTAATTAAGTATATTATAACAATTTGATTTTTTATATAAAAAAAATTTCTTAAAAAAAAAGATATTTTATTTTGAGACAATGTAAACAAAAATACTCTATATTATATTTTTTATAGTATAAAGAAAGGTCTTCGAGGACATTGAAAAAGGGTTTAATAGCTTCACTATTTTGCTGCACAATAATAAAGGCATAAAGTCTTGTAATGGCATGATTTGAAAAAAAAAAGTTTTCCATAACTGTACATGAGGTCATGGATTACCTATTTTGCATTATTATAATTGTATAAATATAAATTTTATTTTTATATTAAATCACGTCGGATCGTCTCATAATATGTATTAGGTTAAATTACGTAATTTATATAATCATTGGTGTTTCACGATAAATTTACAAAAAAAAAATGATTTTTTATCGTCTTTGTATGCATATCAAATTTTACATCGACACATATGCCAGATCAAAATATTATAACAATTTTGGAAGGAATATCTTAGTATATCCGAAACGAATCGCCATGCATTTAGGAGGACGATGAAGCGCTCATGTGAAGAGTCACCAAGGAAGCATAAACACCATCTTGGATTCGAAGCAGATTCTCGTGCTTTCCTTTCTCCACAATGACTCCATTCTTCACCACTGCGATGAGATCCGCAGCCTTGATGGTCGTCAACCTATGAGCCACGACCACTGTTGTTCGGTTCACCATAACCCTGTCCAATGCATCTTGGACGACTCTTTCAGACTCGGCATCCAAGGCACTGGTTGCCTCGTCCAGCAGTAGAATCTTTGGACTCTTTACTATGGCACGAGCAATAGCAACCCGCTGCTTCTGCCCTCCTGATAACTGTACCCCTCGCTCACCTACTACTGTATCATAACCCTGCATAAAAAGATCTCCAATAATCAGTGGAACTGTATGAATACTTACATAAAAAAGGTTATAGAGACCTGCAAATATAGTTGCATCTTAAACTGAAGCATGTGAAATCAATTGATGGTGTAGCAGATTGATGGCGATACCTGTTGCAGCCCGCTGATATAATTGTGAGCATTTGCTAACTCAGCAGCCGCTATAGTTTCAGCCTCAGTTGCATTGCCTTCCTTTCCATATGCAATATTAGCGCGTATGGTATCATTGAACAAAGCGGGCTCTTGGCTCACAAGTCCCATTTGCTGCCTCAACCACTTAAGTTGCAACTTCTGGATCTCGACACCGTCCAGTGTGATGTAGCCGGAGTCGGGATTGTAGAACCTTTGCAACAGAGAAATCACAGTAGACTTTCCACTTCCGCTTTCTCCAACCAGTGCAACAGTCTAAAACAACACCAAAATGTTCTTGAGTTGAGCATTTCATACTAAGGTGACTTCAGCTTAGGCCGATAATACATAAAAACTACCAAGATGATAATTGGGAAATTCGAATAAGCTTAGCAACCACTGAGACAATACTAGTGCCTATTTGTTAGTATTATTTTTGGAACAAACACATGGCTCAGTGAATGTTCAGTTGTACCTTCCCAGCACGTATAGTCAAGCTCAGGTCTCTGAAAATCTCAATGTCGGATCTGGTGGGATATTTGAAACTCACGTGGCGAAGCTCAATCTCTCCCTTTACATCGTCTAATGTGATCCCAGACTCATCACTTGGGTCTATAATGGATTCTCGATCGACTATCCCAAATATGGAAGCTGCCGCAATCTTGGCTTTTCCAGAATCAGGAGTGAACGAGCTTGACTGAGAGATTCCTATAGCAGCCATTGTCAAAGCAAAGAAAACCTGTCCAGGAATGGGAGAAGGAAGCCAGATTAAGGATCAGAAAACATGGTTCTCCTTGGCATAAGGAAGTAAGCTGAAACTCGGAGCACCCATTTGTGATCAAGAAGTTAATAACGTTAGGCATCAGCTGAATTAGTCCACAAAGGCACCATCATAGTTTTTGATAAACAATACTCTTTTGACGGTAAATAAAATGACAAGCAAACAAACTGACAGTATCCTCATGCTCAATGCGTCACTGAGTATACAACCATGTACAAAGCCTAACTCACAAATCCACATTCTAACCATATGAGCATCAAAATTTAACAGACAGATCCATGATGACAAATAAATCATGAAACTACTTGAAAGCATAAAGGAAGCATTTGTGGAAACCTCCTACTGTTTGGTGTATACATACCCGGAAAACTTCTGGAAAAGTTGCAAGCTTATGCTGAACAAGCTGCGCTCCGGCATAGAAGCAAGTAGCATAGGTGCAGTAGAGCATGGCAAATGAAAAGCCAAAGCCCGCCCCACTGATCAACCCTTGCTTTACACCAGCATTCATAGGCCCCTCACATTTCTTTTCATACAGTTGCATAACCTTTTCTTCAGCACAGAACGAAGCTACGGTTCTCACACCCCCAACAGCATCATTCGCAACCTGGCTTGCTTCTTCATACTTTTTCTGCAAACCACAAAGGGAAAGAACAAACCAAATGAAGCACTGATGGGAAGGGGAAAGAATTACGTCTCAGGTTGTACAGTTTTCGTGCGAACCTTAGCATCCGCAGCAAAACCTTTAATAAACTTTGTCTGGATGTAGCCATTAAGACCTATAAGTGGCAGAAGAGCAAGAACAATCAGCGCCAACTCCCAGCAAGCAGTGAAGGCAATTACAACACCAGCGATTGCAGATGCAGCATTCTGGACAAGCAATCCTAGAGCATCACCAACCAGTGCACGTACGCTGGCTGCATCAGCAGAGAGTCTTGCACCAATAGCGCCACTAGAATGCCGTGGATCATCAAACCACCCAACTTCCATGTTAACTACCTTCTCAAAGCATATGGCTCTGATCCGTTGGATCAATCTACCTCCAGCAACTCCAAAGAAGTAGGTCCTGGTTGGATTTGTCAGTAAAGATACCAAACCAAGGACAAAGAACATCAGTGCCCAAAACCTCGACTCCTTCCGTAACTCATGTTGATCCGTGTAGAAGAAAATTTTGATTACACTCGAAAGTAGTATGCCGAAAATCGGAAATATCACTCCATTGATTGAGGCACTTATGACACCCAAAAACAACATCGGGATTTCAGGTTTGTTAAGAGAGGCGATTCGGCCAATTGAAACCTCTGAAGATGCTTCATCCCAGGACGACAGAGTGGGGTCATCAGATTCTGGCAATGTGCTCTCAGGAGGATCCACAACTACACCAAACATGAATGAGAATGAGTGTCTACTACTGTTTGATCGGCCTGAGGAAGCACGGCTTAAAGACTTCATTGACAAAGCTTTTTGACTGGACTGTCTTGAGACATCTCTGGCCTCCTGGGCTTGCTGTTCTGGCTGCCTGTTCAATTCCTGAAGTCGTACAAGCTGAGAATAGGCTCCTTCGGGATTTTCAAGCAATTTCGAGTGCCTCCCTGTAATCAGCTAAAACTTAGAGCCCCAAAAGCAACGAATTAAGTAGAGAATAATAAGTAAGAAGTTGGTTTAATGAGATAGATTTAGACATGGCTTTCAGCTCATATTCCCATTTCCAATATCTTCAAGTAAACACACAGCTACACTCTCCTTAACTTCTGGTAAAACAATTCCTGGGTCAACATCCTTGACTTAAATATTTCTGTTGGCTCCTAGGACTCGATCATGGGATGATCTGAATTTTGACTGTCCTCGTAATGGAAGACTAGGACTAAAAAAGGCTGATTTAAATGTCAAGCTGTTGTTGACATTTACTTATCTATTTATTTTGAGCGACAAAACTTTTTCTTTGGTCCTCACAACAATGTTGAGATTTTCCTTCATTGGATTCTGGAGCCTACAAGATGACGAGATTTCTATTGAAGGGTTATGCTGAAAGATTTATCCCTTTTTTTCTTTTACTTCTGTCTTTGGGCTAATGTTCATAAATGAGTTTGCTTATCAACTTGCCTTTTTCTACCACCTTTCCTCGATGAATAACAGCAATCATATCAGCATTTCGAACTGTGCTCAAACGATGAGCAACAATGATGGTGGTCCGACTAACCATGATCCTGTCCAAGGCGTCCTGCACAATCTTCTCAGATTCTGCATCAAGTGCGCTCGTAGCTTCATCCAGAAGCAGTATGCGTGGATTTTTCAAGATGGCTCTTGCTATAGCGATTCTCTGTTTTTGTCCTCCTGAAAGCTGTGTTCCATGCTCTCCAACTAAGGTATCTAGTCCCTGCACAGATTTCTCAAGTGTTAGAAAAATCTCAGACCAGACGCCAAACTGCATGTTTAAAACAAAAGTTGTTGAAGAACCTGTGGAAGCTTATCAATAAACTTAGCAGCATTTGCAAGCTCAGTTGCAGCTCGTATCTCTTCGAGGGTCGCATCATCTTTCCCATATGCAATGTTCTCTTTTATCGACAAAGCGAATAATGCAGGCTCTTGGCCAACAAGACCAATCTTCTGCCTGATCCATTTTAGCTGAAAGTCCTTGAGATTGATTCCATCAATAAGAACCTCACCAGCAGAAGGATCATAAAACCTCTCTATAAGGCTGATGACAGTCGACTTCCCGCTCCCACTTTGTCCAACTAGAGCAGCAGTAATCCCACTGGGAATTGTGAGGTAAAATCCAGAGAAGATTTGCTCATCTGGTCTGGCGGGATAGCTAAAAGAAACATTCCTCAACTCGATATCACCATGGATGTCATCCAATACTTTGCCCTTGGGGTCATAAGCATCTATTATCGGCTTTCTTTTAATTGTCTCGAACATCTTGTATGCTGCGGCTTGACCAGCTGCAAATGCGCTCAAGCAGGGTGTTGCTTGTGGTAAAGACCTACAAATAAAGAAATTGAAGTATTAAGATTACTAAAAAGAACTTAAGCTATTGAAAAAACTGAGGTTGATATGAGTCGTATGACAGGTTTCTTACTAGTAACTACTATGAGGCCTAGGGGAGAGGAATATTATATGCAGTCTTACATGGCGAATTAAGACTGTTCTAATCAAGAATTGACCAATGGTCAGGACTTCCATGACAAGCATTCACCTAGGGGGCAGAGAAAGAGAGGATAGCCCTCGCAAGTCACAACATTTGATTGCTTTGCAAAGAAAGAAGAGGAAGGACGACTCACGTAGCACCAGTCAGAACAGCAATAATCACATTGACAATCACTCCCCCCGTGTAACCTTTTTTGATGATCAATATTGCACCGTACCACACAGCTAACCCGTAACTGCCAAATACTAAAAGCAGGATGGCACCAAGACCCATCCCTGAGGCAAATCCTTCAAAAACACTAGCTTTATAGGCACTTTCAAGAGCTTCATTGTATCTAGCAATAGCCTTCTTTTCCCCTGTAAATGATGCAACCTGAATGGAAATGTTGAGCCAGGTCAAGGTGGTTCGACAGCTTCCAAAATCCATTTGAAGGACAAAACAAATGGAACTTGAACGGAATGGCATCTCACAGTTCTTATTGAACCCAAGGTTTGCTCTACCACGACTGCTGCCTTAGCATAAGCTGTTTGTCCTTTTGTCGCCATCTTGGCAACGGTCACTGCGATAACAACGCCAGCACCAACTAGAACAGGAGTGGTGGCTAACATGACCAAAGTAAGCAACCACCCTCTGATGAATGCAATGACAAAGCCTCCGATAAAAATTGACATAAGCTGTAGGAACTTCCCGACCTGAAGATAAGTGTTTTGGCAAGTGCACAGAATTAATATGACACAAGAGAACATGGAGGGACACAGGATGAAGTGCATGTAGTTCTAGAGCAATAAGGACTATAAGCATCACAACTCATATGAGTCTTATCGTGCCCCAATAAAATAAAACTCAAATCTTAACCGCACACGTATTATTTCTTATCTTCTTCTACTACATTTTCTTGGCTGAAAACCCCATGGCTATTCTATATGTTGCATGCTTACTCTCTAAACAGTAACCTCAGGCCTTGCCTATCACTAACATAGGGGAATTGGAGAGACTATTTAATGGAATAAAATTCCCACCCTAGGCCGGGTAGTGGATCAGAGCTTACCATACACCCGAATGATAAAAGAGAAACCAGACCACTTGACAGCATTTCATAGAACGTCCCCATTTGAATAACCAAGAAAAGGTCCTCATGTATCCATATGACAATTAAACTAAAATCTAAGATTTGAAAGGCTACAAGATTGTTATTATATGAGAAAAGAAGAGGCATTGACGGGCTAGAACAAAGGATCAAATTGAGAGGAATATACCTTTTCTCCCATGGCATCTTGAATGACGACGGTATCACCAGACATTCTACCTACAACTTCTCCGGTGTTTGATTCCTTGTCAAAGAAGCCAATATCTTGTCTCAGGATTGTTTTTAGATACAGATTTCTTATCCGTGCTGCCTGTCTTTCTCCGGTAACCATCCAGCACGCGACCTCTGAAATTACAGAATGAAATCTAATTTCTATTAGCTCATTAGAGCTCAGAGCATTATCCAAATAAAACAAGAAACTACAAATGTCGTCAAAAGTTCAATGTGCTTACGTAGGCATGCTGCTATAGACACTCCAATGGCCAAGTAGATATATTTGAGTGATACCTAATCAAGTAGAAAACGAGCATTAACAAAAGAAACGAGCTACAAAAGAGACTAATCAATGGTTTGGTAAGACACAAATCACTCCCTTGTATGAGGATAGTACTTGATGTTTCATTTTCACTCCTTTTTTCTTTCGATAATTGATAGCACACAATGGATTGTCTTTTCAAGCTACCAATTTATAGGGAGATGTGAAACTTTTAGAAGAAAATTATGAATTTCTCTTATGTTCGAGGGAATCGTCATTTTACCTTTGAAACCACTTTGACAATGTCACTATCAACTTGGTTTTTACCGAAAGAGTCAACCAAATCGCCAAAAATTATGGACATCAATGGCATAGATACACCGTTTGCAACAGCGCCAATTGAGCCTAGGATCATTAGCACTATGTCTGTGGAGTCAGCGAAGGAGAACAACTTGTGAAATGGAACTCTGCCCACAGTTTCTTCTTTCTTTAACTTCCTTTCATCCTCTACGTCTTTGGAGTTTCCCTCAACCTCCAAGGAAGAAATACACCCTGTTGGAGTAGTTGGTTCATCCATGCCGTTCTCGGTGCCCATGTTACTAGCTTTAAGTCTCCTTCAGGGAAATCTCTTGTGATTCTCTGCACAAAGTATTCCAAAGTTAAAACGTTTGAACCATGAAGCAGTATCCGATGGCAATGGATGAGTGAATAACACTGCCATCAATATTAGAATATGTCTGCGCTTTATTAAGAAAGAGAGTGAATACGCAGCAACCCAGTTGTCGGATTATGGTCTCATGACAAATTGACCTCGAGAGGAAAAAAAGGTCTATTGGAAAGATGTGAGGAAAAAAACAAATCAATCTCTTCCAAAGATTCTGAAAAGGGTTTCTAAAATCAGATAGCAGCAGAGAACCCTCGCTGAACCTGAAAATGGAGGAGAATACAGCTCGGTAATTTTTCCACTGCAGTGCTCAGGCAATAAACAAGTACTAGACCTTACCTTAACCTACCAACCTAAGGTACTAGATCTTGGCAAGCAAACGAGGTCGAGGTAATAGAGTGGCTATCCTTCCATATGACAATAGAGTATTCTGGACAGAATGTGCTAGAAGAGATTGGTTTGTTTCTAGTTAATGATAATGGGAATAAAACATGGGAAGGCATGTGATAGTACACACAATAAAACATGGGAAGGCCAAATCGATGAGATCAGATATGGCAAAGCAACTGATGCATGGATATAGGAAGGAAGGAAACGCCCTATACTACCTTCTTTTCTGAAAGCGGAAGTTCAAATGGAATTCTGATGAGAAACCATATGGAGAAAACTGAAGTGATTTTTTAAAACATTGTGATGAAGACTAAGTAAATTACACCAAAATCCCATGATTGAGTGAAGGAGAAAAAACGGAAATCAAGAAAAAGAAGAGACAGTGATTATCATGCAGCAGGATGTTGGTTTGTAGAATTTTAATAAACAAACCAGATCATAGAAAGAGGGGAACGATAGGAATCTACCCAAAAAAGCGATGAAATTACCAAATAAAAGCGCCACAGGATAAAATGAGTGGAAGAAGGCTATGGTTCTCTAAAACCTCTCAGCCAAACAAACTTTGCTTCAAAAAGCGCAATAAAGATACAAACTTCACACGCCCTCACAGCTTTCAGCACTGGTAATATGCTAGCAAACAGGCCCTAGCCAAAAACTGAATCCACCTCTATGCATCATGAGGACCAGCTTATGAGTGATCCTCCAATCTAATACAAAAACAATCTGGTTTCTTCTTCGTGTTTCTTGATCTCAACCAAAATGCTGAGAAATGGTTTCTTCTTCCTTTACCGCTCTGCTCCTATGTTCAACAACTACTATGAGAAGGAAAAGCCATAATGACCATACTAAATTGCACATGAAGAATAGCGAGATGGTCCATACTCCATTTTGCATCATATTCCCACACGGAGTCAAATCATCGAAATTTCGCTACTCGGCAATTCTAAACCTAGCCGGCACAAGACACGAAAGGATAAATGCAAACGGTAGCCTTATGCTTCTAGTCGATACCATAGGCAATCCCCACGCTACCAAAACCAAGAAATCTGATCAACATGATTTTCCAAGGATTTGAGCCAATTGCATCATAATTATTCACATGTCGACTATCATATTCAGCCTCATTGCCTCACGACCAGGGCAAATTCCAATGAACCAACACGACATATCGTTTGCCACCAGTTACTCTCGTTTTACCTTATTCGACTCTGTTATGATCAAATATCGAATTGGTTCAAAATCGAATTAGTTTTGACAGCCCCCTTGGTAAACCCTAACCGCACCTCAACTCATATCACTCTCCAGCACCATCGCGATCCCTGATCGCTCCTATCCTCGTTGAAATCCGTGATTCCACACATCGCCGCCACTCCTTTGATGCGAATTCGTAAGGAATCATGAAAGGGAGATTTTCCCAAAACCCTAAAATGAAGCATCGATTGAACTTCTTTGACATTGTTGGACAGCGCAGGGGCTTTTTCCTCTGGATTTGAGCCATTGACAGTGGAGTATGATTCGGTGATTGTCGCCGGAATCGGAGCCGTCGTTGACGGGAGAGGGATTTGCCGGCGACGGTGGGTTAGTTCGGCGGCGATGGCGGGAGTTGCCGAACACGAGACTCCGTTTTTTGAACTTTGTAGGAGTACATTGTCAGACCAACATTTCCATCAACTCTAATCTTTATTTTTTTATTTTGTTTATCGAGAAAATCCTGAAAAGTTTCATTGCTCCTTTGTTAACCACTACTTACTGTCATCAAATTATCCGTAACAACATTACAGCAACTCTCAATACAAAGATATTTGTAAGAATAAAATGACATGTCGTCTGATCAACAATTTTATTGATTTTGGTGACACTTTGTAAAAATCGATATGGTTTGTCTCTTGGCTCTTGATGATAGTCTTATAGCAGATTACAACGTTCAACACCTTCAGCCTTAGATTTGAGATGGTTAATTTATGGGTAGGATTCGGGATGACAGTGTAATGGATGTAGGATCACGTTTTGACGGTTTTTGAGTGACACTGTGATAGATTTTGCATCACGTTTTTTCGATTTGGAATCATGTCGGGATGGAGTAACGATGATGTCGTCGTGGATCTTGAATGATCTTTGTTAGTTTGCTTGGTATAACGTCCCAGCAGTTCCAACCTTGCTTCATAGCTCCATCGTCACCCGCCCAACAGCTTCTCCTGCTGCGAAAGATATATATTTCCTATGGAAAGATATAACACGTGATTGTTCTATATGAAGTTGTGGTCATATTCTGTTCATTTTCTCATTGTATGAGCTGAATTTCGGAAGATGATTGCTGGGGCAGGATGCGGATTGATGACATTGTGGTGGCTTTGCGATGATATTATCGTGGATCTTGGATGATGTCGTCGTGGTTTTGGGATGACATAGTCGTGGATATGGAATTACACTGCGGTGGATTTGGGATGATGTTGAGAACTTGTAAATTTGTAATCACGTCGCGATGGGTTATGGATGATGTCGATGTGGAGAAGTTTGGATGACATTAACACTTTCCGTTAGTGCGTACGTAGAGTCTCTTCTCTTCTTCGATCATGTCTTGTTTTCGGATACTGAAAGTTACGTCTTGCGCATTCCATAATGTATATGAAGCTGATCAAGTTTATTGTTCTTGCATGTTTTGTTATATATGTTTCATAAAATATGCCAATATTTTATACAAATAAATTAATTATGCAAGTTTTTATTTTTATGATTAGGTGTGCAAGTGTATGCTACTAGGCACTTGAAAATTGGTGTTGAATGAGTTCTAATGTTGAATGTCACGTGAGGATGTCATAACTCAGCTGTATTCAAACCAAACTGATCATCGACTCGAAACCAAAACCACGAAACCATGCATGGCTGGATTTGGAGTATAAGAATGAAACCGTTTAATATAATACGTTCAATTCGGTATCAATAAACTATAGTTTGAACCGATTAATCTACTAAGTGAAACTGATCATTAAGCCGCTTGTTTAAAACTAAATAACCAAACCGATAAAAACCGATTTTTTAAACTGTTTATCCGAACCTATAAAATCATAGGTTTTTATTTAACACACTTAGGTGTGTCGGTGTATATATTCCTCAATCTCGTATTGAGACAAGGAGATATTATTATTTCATGAAAGTCTCGCTTTCCCACCATGAATTCATCGATACTCACTCGTGCCATTTTGCCACGACGTTTTGTATACAACTTTTTTGGTGCTGTATGTTACGTTACCAATCGTGCATAAGCCAACTAATCCAAGATTTCTACAGTACTTACAAGATATGGGATTTGGAGACACAAGCATCATTTTCATCATAAATATAGATCTCAAATAAACAATTCTAAAAGCCTATAAATTAATGTATGAAACATTACTCTGGTTGAGTAACTAGCATCAATGATTCTATTTCGACAACAAATTCTCTCCACTCCTCAATGACATGCATACCCTTGAAGGAAAGCAATATAAGCAATAAAGGGATGAAGCCAAAAAAGCAAATTCAGGAGCTATTTAGGATTGATGTTCAAAATTATGGAAATAAATCAATAACTCAAACATAAAAATAGTAACAAAAATTAAAAATGATTTTCAAAATAAAGTGATTTTCTTATAGAACATCTTGAATATTATTATCAGATGAACAATGAAAAAAAGTGAAATTGATTTTTTCTTTTTTTCTGATATTCTATTTTCACCTTATGCTTTATCCATTGAATAATTAAAGTTAATAATAAATAATTATATTATTAAAAACTAAAAGGCAAAAAAAAACATTACCAAACAACCATAAAGAAACAATTTCTAGAAATCGGATATGTAACTAGAAATTGTAGGAAATATAATGCATCTTATGAATTTTCCATCTCTATTCTTAAAACAACCCTATATTCATTTTTTATATTTTACTCCTTCCATACAAATATAGATGCAACACTTTGACTATGTGTATTTATCGATGCGAAATTTAATTTATGTCGCGTGACAATAAAATATCATTTTTTAACAAAAATATCGTGATCCATACATTAATAACAACTTAAGTTATATACTTTAAATCTAATTTATTTACTCATTTTTATCGCATTGAACGAAAATGTTTAAATCACGTGTGAAGTAATATAAAAAGTCAAACTGTTGCATGCATATCCGGATGAAACGAGTATTAGCTATTATATGAATTACACACTATGAATGTTAAGATGGTTGTTAAATTCAAAATTACTTAAAACATTTTGATTGACATTAAAATTTATGTGTGTTTAATTTTGTATAGATTTTGTTGAAGAAAGAATTTTTTATATGATAATAGGGTTTTTATAATAGCTGAGTTAGGGAATATATCGAAAAAATGAGATAAATTTAATATTTTTAATATAAAAGGATTATAAAAAATCATTTTATTTTACGATTAAATAAAAGAATATTTTAATTAATTTAAAATAAATAAATACAAAATATGGTATTCATTTATCACAATATCACAGGAAAGGGTATTATTGAGTTTAACACATCTAGTTTTTGCTCCAACAATCTTTTTTAATTCTACATTTTTATTATGATAACGAGTCAGGGACACACATAAGTTTAAGACAGAGAACATGAAGCCAAAAGATAATCATCCTTATAATGCGCAACCGATAATACTGATTGATGACTTGATCTACCATGAAAGCCGTGTAAATGCACAGACAATGTGACAAACAGACAAACAATCATCACAGCACTTCCATCGCATCTCATTCCCTCTCTGCTCCACTTTACTCTTCTTCCTCCACTCACCAACTCCGAACACCCAACCAACATTTCCCCATTCACCTCATTCATTCATCTCCTGTTTCATCTCATTCCAATATGGAGCGGCGGCGGCACAAGTTGATGAGGCTATTAGCGCAGCTGCTCTTTGTATTGCTAAATGTATTAGGCAGTGTTCGAATCTCCAAAGGTGACGAGGTGGTTTCGGCAGTGGGGGATCCGGGAATGAAGAGGGACGGGCTGAGGGTGGCGTTCGAGGCGTGGAATTTCTGTAACGAGGTCGGCAATGAGGCTCCCGGCATGGGCAGCCCTCGCGCCGCCGACTGCTTCGACCTTGCTCCGCCCACGACGAGTGTCGGTGGCAAGAAAAAAGGAGATCGTCATGGTCACAATGGTTCCTTTCTTTTTCGGCTTATAATTGATTTTTCCGTTTTGTATTCTCTGTTGTTTTCTTTTTTATACGAACATAATATTTAAGATTTTTTTAATAAAAATATTATTTTATAAATTAATTTTGATTTTTTTTATTTTGATTTTATGATTTTGAACCCAATATCAAACCGTCCTCAAAACGGTTCTCTTAATTTGTAATTGATTAATTGGTTTGAGCGTGTATTGATTTGAGCTTTCAGTTGTCAGAATCGGATTCTAATAGCAACGATGAGAATTCTTCATGCTCATACATTTTGTTGTGGGGTTGATTGTGATTTTTGAGATATGTTACCTTGATGTAGGTGTTGTGTTTCTAAATTTGCAAATTGTGAAGCCGAGGCACGTCCAAACACGTTAGTAGGAAGCATTTAATAATGGAGAGTGCATGATGCAGTGACGTAAAGAGAACTGAATCTTGTCATTTGACGGTGAAGGATAAAACAAATTGAATTCATGATTTTGAAATTTATGAATATAATAATTCTCTGCATCGAAGTTTAAGATTTTGTGCCAAACGATTCAACGGAAGTCAGTGAAGTGTAGCAACCAGCAAGAATAGTGATATTATATTTAAGGATTCGTGAGATTAATTTAAAATCAATCATATAGTTTTTGTTATGGATGTACCACCATTCGGAATATGATTCCACATGTCTGTGAAAAGAATGGTTTTCTTTTTTGGCAATCGTTTGGCTCATTTCTTATATGCTTGAAAGGGGAAAAAAGGAAAAAAGGGTTGCCCTTCTATGTATCAACTTTCTATCGAGGAACTTCTGTTGATCAATTTAGCACTAGGTTGATAAAGTTGACTGAACGTTTATTACCACCAGTAATTGAATATTCCAAGGTTAGTAATTAATTTAACGTAAGCGAAATCCCTATATAAATTAAAGTGTTTCAAGTTGTATGATGAAGCAGAATTGGATGATCTGATTGAATTTCCGAGACTCATGTCCTAAATATGCAAGGCATTCAGGTGTTTGGTTTTGTTTCGATCTATGACGAAGGTCTGCTGATCAGGATTTGTTAATGACAGGTCCCTTGTTGAACCATAGAGTTTCTGACGATGATAACAAGCTTGGTGTTGGAAAGCCATTCCCGGGGTTGAAGCAAGAAGCATTAGCAGACCCTGATCTATATGCTACTCAGAAGGAGCTCTATTTAGGTTTGCTATGTCAGGTCGAGGACACTCCGAATCCATGGCAGTTCTGGATGGTTATGCTGAAAAATGGCAACTACGACACCACCTCCGCTCTCTGTCCTGAAAACGGCAAAAAGGTTGTGCTTGATCAAGTACATCTTGTTGATACTAATTATCATCATCCTTGTTAGTTGACATGCTTGTAGTTTGGTATCACCTGGCTGGTCTTGACTCAGTGAAATTTGATACTCAGTAGTTATCTTTCAGATGTGTGCTACTTAAATTCTTAATATAACTATCTAGGCATGTTTTAGATTATTCAGCAATGCAACCATTAGACATGCTGGAATGCTTCATACCTTTGTTTCCTCAAAAGTGTGCCTTCCATAGCTTGTCAACTGACATTGCGTGTTTGTGGAAACAGACAGGTCCGTTTCCTCCTGGCAGGTTTCCGTGTTTCGGAAAAGGGTGTATGAATCAGCCGAGTCTGAGCCATCAGCCAACACAGTTGTCTAGCGATGGTACATTGGCAGGAAGTTTCAGCGGGACTTATGACTTAGGTAGTGATACTAGTGGCTCCCTCGACGGGATCTCTTACTACGAGGTGGTTTGGGAGAAGGAAGTCGGCAATGGGAGTTGGGTGTTCAA
>LIEC01010559.1:0-39087 GCA_001925005.1 Drosera capensis | reverse complement strand
CTCCAACCAGTCGTGAGCAAATGACGCCTTGGTTGACCTGATCAAGATATGGCCGGTGGAAGACAACATACTGAATTAGATGAGTTGAACGAACTCATTGATTTTGATTGATTCACATGAGCAAGTATGACAATGGTGGCATACCACGATAAATGTGTCTGAACCTCCATTCTGAGCCGTGCAAGTCCTTTGCAACGAGCTCTTGTGAAGGCCTAAGTTGCTTGTAATCCTAAATCGAGACAACACATCAGATTGTAATCCTGAATCGAGACTACACATCAGATGAGATCAATTAGTAAACTAGCAACAATAATATTGTAAAAACTTAGAGACCCATAGATTCGCACGAAAACTCAATAGAATTGAACAAATTGACATGACATCTTGCAAATATTGTCAAGTTAGCAACTGAACTCACTCAGTTAACATAACCTGAAAGTACAAGTACTGGTTACTATCTTATAGGAGTAGTAGCTATTGCTCCTACATGTACATTACCTTGAGCAAAAACGATTGAGTACTTCAAAGGCAAAAAGTGCTGGGATAAGAATTTATATAGAGCTAACACTTCAATCATATATAAGGGTATACTTCACTGTAGTACGCCGAAATTTAGATCAAGTTAATCATCTATAACCTGCAGGAATAATGTCCTAAATCTTGCCAATTATACAATGTTTAAGCTAAAACCTATATCCATCTATGAAGATAAAGAACGCGTACATGAAATTCAATCTCTAAGAAGTACTATGGATCACCACATATTTGATTATTGTACATGTTCAAACCTCAAAGTGTACTTCGAATACCTCAAAACTTGACATCCTCATAGTATGAATTTGAATAACATATAACCTTTAAAAGTTCTATAACTACTACTTGCGTCTTCCGAGTTACATTTCAGCATATTCATCACTTAGATATGCGACAAGAGAGCATCAAACTTTAGAAGTCCAAATCCTATAATCCTTTTTGACGGGAATAACTCTAACAAAAAGATGATCAGCATTATCGCCAACGCGATCTATTGTCTTCGAAATGTACCAAATGAGGAAAGGGAATTCGTCAATTGGCGGACAAAGTGACCGAGGATCAGGATTCCACTAGCATTATTCACCAGCATTTGATGAAAGGAATAAAGTTAACTAGTCACTACCACTTATCATTTACACCACATACATTCCCAACATGCTCTTAAATCATCAGAAAGTTATGCACTACAAATTAACCGAAATAGGAATGTTAATGTTAATGGAATCACCAGAAAGTAGAAATCGTGTGCTAATTACAGCATGTTGCATACTCTATTTTTGAATATTCTCTAACATTGGAAACTTAGAGATACATCACCAAATCATGCGGGACCAATCAATACATAAGCAATTAACAGATGGTTTTGCATGAGAGAGTGCCCAAAAGAGTGTTCCTCACATTCTCCGAATATGAAGAAGATCGAGCACAAGGTAGTAAAACAAAGTTCATATAGAACATACCAGTGGAGGGAAACAGTCCTCGGCAGCTCGACGAGGGACGGAGAAGCCACCGTGGGTGCTCGTATCGGACACCGTAAGGGTCTTACAGAACATATGGGGTGTTGTAGACCTTCCCTTATCTTCACCACATTCCTCAGCCTCATCCTCATTCTCTTTCAGTCTCTCCACAATATTCTGCTTCAACTTCACCGTAATTCAGTTCCCAATGCACAAGTTGCATAAAAGGAAACAAATTGATTTTTAATCTCTAAATCCAATGATCTAATCATACGTTGTGTGAAAATAAACACTTTTTTAAAATCTAGACAAATGACAAATCCCATGTAATATAAACTATAAACAATTCGACATAAATAAAATTCCCAATATCTGTTCTCTAGGCACTATTCTCTCAAACTCTTCTGGGATAAAAATAATTTGATGTTGGAAGCAAGGAAAGCACTTTCAGCATGACAACAAAAACAGTGAAAGCAACTAATATTAGATTTTTGTTTTTACGAGAATCAAAGAAGAAAAATTAAGGTGTCCAACCTGTGTCTCGGAAACAAGAGAAACTTGAGCATAAACCTCATCTGTAGCTGCCTCAGCCTGCCCCAAAAACATTAAAAGCAAAACCAACACCACATTTCTCAAAACAATTCTCAAAACACGCTTCTCCAAACAATACACAGTTTTCCAAAGAAAAGCAAGGAGGAACAAATCAAAACTTAAGCGTATAATCAAAAGTTAAGCATATTCCGATCATTTTAGTGGATACTGTGACCTCATTCTACTTTGTCTCGTTTAAATATGCAAAAAAAAAAAAAAAATCTATTTATACACAAGGTTTTCATACCGCCTAATGTGGATAAACTGTTCAATTCCAACTGTAGTACCGAGTCAAAATTTTCAAAAATCGAACTTTTTTCTCTGTAGAGAAAAACCCATACAAAATAACCATAGCACAAACACAAAGAACACCTCTTTTACTCAATTGAATCCAAAAGTGAAATCTCAAAGCTCCAAAGTTCATCGCTAAAAAACACATTTCACCATGAAAAAAGAGTCCCAAAAGACCCAAACAGAAGCCCTAAAAAAATCAAAAAATGAGAGAAATACATCCACTTACATGAAGCTTGACATCAAGAACTCTACAAAACACATGAGGAGAAGAAAACATCCCACAATCAACACCCTCAATCACCCCTTCAGGAAAATGCTCAAGGTGACCTTGCGGCAAGTAAACCACCACACTCCCTTTCCTCGGCAGCGACATCGCCGAACCGCCACACGCGTGCCACAGCTCCATACACACCCCTCCTCCCGTCTTCATCCTCCCAACCATGCTATCCCTGATACTGCCAGCGCCGCTGTTGGATTCCTCATCTTCTTCACTGACCGTGTTCAGGTCGAATAACCCTCCCATAATACTGGCGAAATGATGACAATGGTTTGTTTTGATATCTGCTGTGGTTGTGGTGGTGAAATGGATGTGAGTTTTTCTTGTGCGATGGTGAAATTGCTAGAAGGGAGCTAAACTGAGGATAGACAGGTACTTAACCTGCAAAGCACACTGCATTGCTATAAACAAAAGAAACTCTCTCTCTTCAACCACACACCCACGCGCCCGTACAAACCCCTCTCTCTCTCTCTCTCTCTCGGCCTCTGGCTAGAAAATTTAGGGGTAAATTTAATTTAATGAAATTAAATTCTTGAGAGATACCCAGAAGGGAAAAGAGGGGAAAGAACAAGGTTTGAAGAGATGGGCAGTGATGTTTTGATGAGAACAGAAATGGGTAGTGGTTAAGAGTTTTGTTTTAGGGTTTTAAAAAATTGGGATTCGAGGATTTGGGATTTATTTGATTAATTATAGGGATGTACCCTGAAAAGAAAAGGGGGAAAGATTTAAGTTTTGAGGAGACTGGCAGTGATGTTTCGAGGAGATGAGAAATGGGTAGTAATTAGATTTTTGTTTAAGGGTTTTAAAATTATGGGTTTGGTTTGAGTTATAGGGATTTGGGGATTGTGTATTGTGGTGGTGCTTGAAGTGATGATGTTAGTATTGCTTCGGATTTCTAAAAGGCTGATTTGTTTTGGTTTCTTTATCATACACTGGACTGATGATGGGTGCTGCAGAGCTGAGGCGGTTGCAGCTGAAGGCAAGGGGGAACACCTTGCTGTGATATGTGGCAGAGATGAGCGAGAGAAAAGAGACAAAGACAAACTGAGAAGTTTAGAGAGAGAAACAGAGAGGGGATGGGTTGGAGTTTGCATGGTTCATTGAGTAATGGGCATGGTGGAGGATGGTTGCGGGTAAGGGGAGTGATGGGTAATACAGAATTGTGTTGAATGGATCCCTTTGCAGGAGATAGCATTAAATGTGTTCAAGCATACATACAAACTCACATACTCCACCCTTTGTGAAACATACTAATAATATACAACCTTGGTTGGCATGCATCTATCAAGGATTATCCTACAATTATCAAATATACGTTATAAACACAATTTTCAATATTAATATAATAAGTATAGCCGTGAGAAAGATTATTGAGACAACGGTAACAAAAATAGAGAGTTAGGATTTAATTTTCACGATTTAATCACAATTATTTATTTTTATGTTTTAATCCCAACCATTATTTTGAGCATTTGATACACGATGTATCAAGTCATATATATTTTTTTCTCATGAAAATTATATTAGTTTTATAAGAAAACTAAAGATTATATTAAGAACATTGTTCGTGGAAAAATTATCAAGAATGATATGGTTTTAATATTTTAAAACGATTCATTTAATAATTAATTTTTTATATATATGGGAAATACAACACTTGTATAGGGGTAAAGATAACAAGGAATAAATGGAAATGAAGATTATGAAAATTTAGCTTTTCATCTTTCTTAAGTGCTTGTGGGTCATAAGATGTTGGCACATCCCCCCTATAATTCCGGGAGCCTTGCCCATATCAACCTTGTTTGCCTCATGAGTCACCATAGCATGCCATGCCCATCTATCCCCTCCGATGTTGTGTCCCCTCCATTATATGGTATAGTATCGTGTAATCTTAGGTTAGACCATAGTATCTCTCATTTGCATTTCACCTTTCCATTTCACGTTTCTCCTTTCCATTTCACCCCCTTGATGGGTCACTCCCCAAATTTATCATTCATATCTCCAGTATAATTATACATTAAGTTTCACAATAATTTTTACAAGTCTTGATCGCAACACATTAATAACGTCTTTTTTATTATAATTTGTTAAGATCTATAATGATTGTCTCATCATCAATTCTAATTTTTAATTAAACTCTAAAACTCATTTCTCAATATCATTGGATTGAAAAAAAACATAACAAGAATGATCAATCTGATATGGTTTAATATGAGTTTATGATCACATGCTAAATATACTAGCTTGTAGACTAGAACTAAAGATTAAAATGAGTGAATCTTGTTGGAATAAACAACAAATCTTGCAACCAAATAAATGATTTTTACCTTACCATAATCAAATCATGCTAGTTTTATTAGCATATTTCATCTAATGTTGTTACGCGTACGTAATGACTTATAGTCAAGATGTTGCATGTGGTCCTTGATCTTCCAATATCTTATTGCTACATTGAGTTGTATGATTGTATCATCCTAAGCCGAAATATGTTTTGTGCTAAAGAAAGGTTATCAAGTACTGGTCGCTATCGACAATAGACAATGTAGAGGGCAGAAATTAAGGAAATCAAGCAACCACAAAACTATATGCTCAAAATAAAATAATATCGAGAGATTGTTTCATGACATTTAATTAAGAAATGTGAAGCACCTAAACATGACCGAGCAAAGGAATTCAATCACGAAAATAAGATTCTAATGATCAAATTTCAACCAAATTTGGATCAACGTACATGCTAAGCTATCTAGTGAGGGCACGATATACAGTCATCACAATGTGCATTCTTGTTAAGGTAAGTCTACAGTACATTGGTGGTCCATTTGATCGATAAATTCCCTAAATATTCAACTTATTGTACGGTATAATTATTAATCAAGACCAAGTTGTTAAACTAATCAACCATTAAATGCCACGCTTCTAAATCACATAGGTTTAGTCTTGCGGTTTCATGTTGGCTTAGTCTCTTTCTGCTTGTCTAATAGAAGTAGCAACGACGTATTAGTGGTTGATATTTATCTTAATTAGTTGTAATTATCCAATGTAATCTTAGACTAGCTAGCCAGTGTAGCCCACAACATTTAATCATTGAAAACAACGTTTAGGCCTTGCTTGGAAATTGGAGTCGTTATTGATTCTTATTGTATTTGTTCAAGAATTAGAACTTCATCATCAGGGATTGAATCGATACCTCTTAAACATAACATGAAATAATCTCTATATTGTAAATAAATATAAAACAAGGGTATAGTTAGGTTTATTTCATCCTCCTCATATCTATCATTTGACGGGATAATGCGTGTATGTTGTTGTGTCTGGCTTTGATTAGAAATGTTTGTAATAGTTTTCTTGTGTTTTCTGAAACCAAGAACCCGAAGTAGAAAGCAAAAGCCCAATATATAAAATTTAATTTTAATTATTGTTGCTCGTTTTTGAGCATGATATATTTAGAACTCGTTTGGTTGAATTGATAGAAAATATTTATAGATACTTATGACTAATATTGATAAATTATAGCGAATTGTTATTTTATTCTCCCTCCGTCCTGGAAAGGATACAAGATATACATATTCTGCACTATTTTATACGTATTCATACAAGTCTCGTTTTCATATTAAATCATATCTGATCGTCTCGCAATATGTATTACGTTGAAGTATGTACCTTACCCAAACATTAATGTTTCACGATAAATTTATAAAAAAAAAATTAAGTTTGATCATCGTGTTGTACGTGTGTCAAACTTTATATCTACACGCGTACCTCTTATTATGTATAATGAGTCACCTTGTAGTAAATAAAGATGGCAAACATCACTTATACGCAATTTCACTTATATAATCAATGAATTTTTTGAAAGATTTTAATTATTTTTCATAAAGAAATCAAACAAATGTATAATAAGGCCCACACAAAAAAGAAAATACCACCCAAACATACAATTTCCAAGTCTCAAATCCCCATCGAGAGAAAGAACAACTCATGACACCTCCGTTCACCTGTCCTTGCCATCTTCAAGCAATTATCTTTTTGCTAACCCAATTAATATTTATCCCAACTTGGTCCATTCTTTTCCAAATGTTATTAACTCAATGTATCTCCTTTAGGTCCAATATTTGATACACAACCTTCTCAATACCCAAATATCCCGAATGCTTTTTCTCGTATAATCGTTATCCCGGAATGGGTGCATGTCTAAGGTTGGCTTTTTTTATCCCTACTACACGAGGGTTACAAGATTTGGTCGTGTCGTCGCTATCAATTATCATGTCCTAGCTATATATTAGACATTCAAACATTTATAAAGTTCTCCAAGATGATATTAGCGTATCATATTCGTGTGATAATAAAAAGATGGAGTTAGTCATAATCATTCATGTGGTCACATACCCAATAGTGGAATCCTTTTAACAGTCTTTTGAATTGCCTTTTCTCCTTGCATTTGATGCATACATAATTTGCCATATTATTGCCCTGGTTTTGCTCTAAGAAAAAACGATTATTTATCATTGAGTTATTTTTTATTAGATTTTAAATATGGAGAAATTGTTAAAAAAAAACGGATGCATATATATGTGCTGCATAAGAATTTATAAACCAAATTAAATTGAAAAGAGAAACAATTAAAACATGTGCATGGATGTCAGCATCCTTTCAAAGGCTCCAAATCTTATTTTCCCAAATTTTTGTTTGTTGGGAAACATTCCCAAATACATTGATTCATTCATCGTCAGTAGTGGTGATGATAAAAAGCTACAAGTCGTGCAATGATTTTATGCTTTTGATTCAATTTTATGCTCTCTTATACTCGGACACACCTTTTATTTCATCAACTTTTCACGGCCCAAATCCTTGAAAAATCTTCGACCAAATTAGCTTCTTTTCAAGGCCTCTTTCATTTTCTAGAACTATTACAGAAAAGATTCAAAAGATTAAAAATAATAGATTGAGACAATGAATAACAACCTTATTACAAATTAATGTGAGAAACCTAAGTATCCGGAGAAAAATCCATAACACATTATCATAAATCGTGATAACAAAACATTATGTGAAGATAGGATATAAATCATATTAAATCAACCTTAAATCTAATAATTGACTGATTACATAAATTATATTTATAAACTCATTAAAAAAGATTTAATAAAATCTTAATCTTGCAGTCGAGGCCTGAGACATGGTCTGTGTGTCTTAAACACATCCTGTGCGGGTTGTGTCCAGTGTCACAACCAAGTAGTCTGCACGGTCGTGCATCTCCCCAACCCATGTCCAAAGGATCACCAAAGTCCATCAGGCACAATCGTGCCTTAGACACATGGCCCGTGCTAAACACATTTTCGTCCTTCTTCACGTAATTTTATAACTATGGGTGTATATTATACTAGAAATCTCGTTTTGGTTTTGAGGGTGTTGTTCTTGCACTCCCGTCACGGGGCGTTGGCGCCTAGACACTCGTTCGCTCATCGAGACACCAGAACTTACTCTACATAACAAACATCAATTGTGGACGTGAAGTAGTCGACAATCTTAACAATTACTTACATGAATCATGTATGTCAAACGAAGATGAATGCTCTCCAAATTTGGTTACGACGGCGTTGTCCTTGCACTCTTGCTAGGGGACAATAGCGCCTAGACACTCGTTTTCTCACCAGGACCCCAAAACTTACTCATAACAAACATCAATCATGGATGTAAAATAATCAACAACCTTAATAAATACTTACATGAATCACGTATGTCAAACGAAAATGAATGCCCTCCAAATTTTAACTTTTTCACTACAATATATTACAACTACATTCAAAGGACTTATTGTAATGTCCCCTATCAATCCTCACTATCATATCGCAACTATGAATCGTTTTTCAGGACTACTAGATGTCATAATGAAATTTGTATTCTTGCAATGAAGATTTTCTCATCTTAACAAAGGAGACAAAAGGGGGAGAGAGAGAGTTAACAACAAAAATGATCAAAGATATGCTTATAGAAGTATTGAGAGGGATCGAAGTACATGACTATGAGGGTACAACATGATTGCTGATGCCGTATATACTAACACACTGTTTGTCAACACTTCGAAGCCCTCGTTGAATTGGTGTTACTGCAAGCAGAGATGGATAAAATGTGTGATCATAATTGGACGTCACACTTTAATCAAAAATTGACAAAATCCCTCGAACAAAACATTGAGATTCTTGAAAAAATCATCGGATGTGTTTTACTCATCTTAATAAGTTTTTTATACTGTCATCCTATTTCCATTTCAATAGGCGCTCTGTATTACATAAATTGACCATTTTGAGATAACCGCTCTGTTTTAGTCAAGAAGCTCTATTTCATCATTCTATTTATTTTCACATTTATTGCTTAATTTTTTTTAAATGATAGTACTGATTTTTGGAGAAGACAACTGTGGTAAATCCACTTCAAGGAGACAAGGGTCACATCATTCCAAGATGTGCAAAGTGAAATATGAAAATACTATCGAGAGATATAAATGCCATATCTGCTAATTTTGAAACTGACAAGGTTAAAAAAAAAAAAAAAAGCTTCGGATTAATTGTTTCTGTTATCGTTTGATATGGAAATTTACAAGTAACATAGACACTCTGTAAATGTCAACTGATATTGGATGAGTTATATCCAAGTGAGAACAAAAGAAGAAAATACGGCCTGGGACCTGAAGTGATTGAAGGAATAAAGATGACGAAGAAGATTCCTACGATAAAACACAAACTCAAGGATCAAATGTCTAAGATTTTGAGTTCAAGTCAATGAAGATGACATATCCTTTGTAGATCTTCTGATAAGACATATGAAGTCAAGCAAAATAACTATCTTGACCAATCAACTATAAGAAGAAAGGATGGCAAATCTCTCATTGATCGAGAGGTGTAAGGAAGCAACGAAATAGGTTTCTTTCCTTGAGAAAAAGGTAAAATGTCGTTCGTACTGAAGTTGTAGTTTTTTTTTAATATTATCTTTGATATTTTTTTAACAAGCTTTTCACAATTTACCAATCTTTATTGGTTGAAGAAACAAACTCACAAATAGAAAGAGAGAAGCACAAAAGGCAGCAAGCAATACATGATTTGCCATTGGCTGAAGAAAAAATAACTAGTTCTTAATTCTTTTAAGTGCTATGTATTTTTTAAACTGGCGCTTTATTTTCTTGAAACCTATCATATGCTCTACTTATCACATCTCAAATGCTATGTTTCATTTTTGATCTTTTCAATGAAATAAAACACTAAGAAAACAACAAATGATTTGAATATGGCTGATGAAATGATAAACCGGATTAGATTCATTCATGCGCTCTATTTCGAATAAACTAGCACTCACTTTCATTTAAAACGATATTGGCCACTGTTAAGGTTAATTAAATAGCTACTTTTTTTCAGATCATTTTATTGGAATTTAAATTGATCGCGACAAGATCCGAGTTGGAAACTCTGAGGTTTTTAGTGGTTGAATCGAAAGATGTGAAGGAAACCAATTCCATGATCGATGCTACCGCGATTGAGGAGTTGAAGAAGAAAATAAAAAAAGTAAAACAAGAAGCTGAGAAGAACAAGGTCTCGCTCGCTAAAGAAATGCTTGCGAAGGATACAATAAGACAAGAACTAAAGAGTTCTGGGGAATTGATTTTGAAAGCTTCGATTGAGTGTGAAAGACTAAACGGAATCATCCGTTCAATGAATGAAGAGAAATGTAAGCTTCCCGAGGAATTCGAAAGGGAAAGAATATAACTTCGGAATACAAGTCACTATTCAAAACCACCTCGACATTGATGGAACGAGGACGATGTACATTATGATAGGGATGAAGTATACCATGCTAAAGATGAAATACATAATGATGTTTACAACCTCAGTGATGTTGATAAATTGTTACACTCGATTGAAGAAGAAGGCGATGAGGAGAGAACGGAGAAGAAGAAAGGACGTATGCCAACGTCAATGATTAAACGACTCAAAGGTACCGAAGAAAAAGGATGAGAACTTTACATATGGATCATCGAAAATGGCTCAGACTGCCCTTGATGTTGCAAAGTACATGACAAATGAAGTACGAATGAACTCAAATGAAGTCATTCCTGAAAAATATGTAAGCATGCTAATTTCTATAGTTTTTTTTTTATTGATTTCTTGTGTTTTTTTCCTTAATTATTTAACTTTGATTGCATAACAGAGCCCTTTTGATAAAATATGCAGTAAAGGCAATGAAACACAACATCTTTTTTATACTAAATGAAACACTTTCTTTTGAAATGAGATAGAGCATCTATGTTAATCTTGATCAAACTTTTAATTATATCATATATGAATTCTTAATTGAACGAATAGTCCAATTAATCTATCATTACAGACACATGATTTATGTTACGAGAGATCTGATTAGAGGGGATGTTAATAGGAATGTGCAATCCCTCCATTTGTATAGCAATTGATGTAACAAAACTTAGATGTATTAGTTATAATGTAGTTAGTGTGTTTATGCTAGAAGTCAAGTAGATAGTTACAGTCTAGGTCAGATGCCAGTGAATAGAGATGTATAAGGATCGTGCACGTCACCAGATGCAGACTACTACAAAGGATTTTGGATAAACAACTAGTGCATTCATAAGCAACAAATGAACTCAAAGGCTTCAAGATGAAGGACTGAGCTCGTAGACGAGGGCCAACATTGCAAGGCATAAAATGAGTCAGATCTGAGTGCAGACAAGGGTTGCAACAGAGTCTGGGTGCAGACTAGGGTTGCAGTATGGGATGTAGAGTAGGGTTGTGACAGAGACTGTGTGCAGACCAGGAGTTGCAGCAGACTGGACTACAACAGAGGTGATTACCAAGGTTGGGTCAGAGGGATGAAGTCAGTCAAGCGAGGATTTGAGTTAAAGTAGCAACGGCACGGATTCTGTGGTAGTGGACTACTAGCATCAGGAATGAGATGGTGGAGGACATGAGTGGACTACCAAGAATAGTGCATTGTCTACAAATGTTCGTTCCTTGAGCCTTTAAAAGGGAACCGATGAGGCTTAGTGATGAGAGCTGTTAAACGTGGATTGAAAAGCAAAGAGTGCAAAGCAATCTAGCAACTCAAAGATTACTCAAGAAAGCCAAGTCGTGAAGATACAATCGAAAGTGTAACTAGTCTGTAGAAGAACAAAATCTTACAGCAGAGTCCAGAGTTCGGATCTGTGCAAAACTTCTAGGTTCTTTGTCTTTCATACAAGTTAGATAACTTGTAAAAGGAAAGTCTCTTGTAAACAAAAACAAGAAGATAATGAGACTCATCTCTTGGGTTGACTACACTAGTCACCAAGGGAAGACTAGACTAAGCTCTCGATCATCATTTGATATCGAGTGTCTGAACCAGTATAAATATTGTGTCCACTTAGTGCTTTCATTATACTGATACTTAGAATTGCTTTTAACAAATTATCACAGCCGAAATCGAGATAAAGACTCAAGGAGTTGCAAATCTCGAGTGTAGACTAGATAGTATCATCTGCAGACTAACTAATTAGTCTACACACAATACTATTATTCCACAGAAAAAGACCATTAAAGGCTTGAACAATCTATTCACCTCCCTTTAGGTTGAAACTCAAACCCTACAGATGTATTCGTCGATATAGATGACGTCAAATGAGTCATGAATGATGATACATTATCTAATATCAGCAATCAATGCTTCCGTGATGTTGATGTTGAAACATGCCAAGCGCAAAGATAATGTCGTTGTTTACACCACATTTTGTATGTCTGATTTCGTATCGATTGCGAATGTAGATTCCCATTTCTTTTTATTCATATAATGTAGTAATCAGTTACAAAACCAACATGCCTAAATGACAGATGGATAAAAGACCATTTGCTTCCAAGAAGGATGTGTCGTTGGCACCTATTCCTTATTATCTCTACTGGAGGCACACCGAAGTGTATAAAAGCCTTCCATTAGACGTTGGCGTTTGACACCGAGAACAACAAGAGAATATATCACAATTCAAAAAGACAAAAAGCAGCCTATGCAAGGGATGCCCAGCTACTTGTAAGTTCTCTTCTAAATTTCTATATCGTGCCTTTCGTATTATATTAATAGTTGCATTACAACATGTTCTCATATATGTTATTGCATTTTTAGGTGGATTGTGTTCAAAACGTTCTCAAGGAGTTGGTAAAAGTAGTCGGGATACAACATAGTGCAAAGGAGAACGTAATCATCAATAGGAACGCTCCGTCTCAACAGAACCTTGATTGTGGCGTGCAAGTATTCGCAAACGATGAAGAAATACCAAAATTTTCAATGCTAGTAGTAATCCTCCGTTTCAGGGCCAAGATGGTGTCAACTTTAATAGTAAATTATAAGTTCACTCTGATTGATGTAGCAAACATAATTGCTTTATGTAAAACAATGTGTAGGTTTTGTATATGTGAAATGCTTTTGTATGTGCCTATTACAATGTTAATCTTGATTCTTTAAACAATGTTTATGTTTGGTGAATCTGGGTGTTCAATGTTTATGTGTGAATTTAGATTACAACGGCCACGCGGTTTCATACTCCCAGGTCCCATATAAATTACGACACATTATTAAATCTAGATATCATGTATAAATTAGCAAGTTTTTGATGCCAAAAGTTCAAAAATACCCATATTTTATATCAAATCATCTTTTCAATGAGTATATTGCCTCTCTCCCCCACTTATAATTTTCACATTTTTTTCTCTCTTCACTCACAATTCCTATTCTTCTACTCACTATTGTCTATACATCGCAATTTATCTAGGATAGACGGAGTATTCTACAAACACTCTGTTTCAATGAAACAAGGTGGCACGTTAATCTAAAACAGAGTAACTATTGTCTAAGAACTAATGCTTCTCTTTTGTAAAATAAAAAAGAAAAAAAGAAACAAAAAACAATTAAAAAGACACATTTGACATAGAATAGAATTAAAAGCAATATTTTTTTACATGTATATAAAGGGGTATATCATGGAAGAAAGAAGCGAAACAGCACAAAAATCATGGAATGGCCTCTTCGGCACGTCTTCTTGTTATGATGACTAAGATTGTTGCACCTTGTACACTTCATAGCCCTCGTCTCCTCGTCATTGGACATAATACAATGCTTTTTTGGCCTACTAGGTTGCCTACCCCAACTAAGTGGAGTGATTTCAACATCTATGGACAATGTGATTTAGTGAGTAATAGATAAAGGAATAGGACAGATGATCGTCTCATAGCTCTTCTTATAACTTTAAAGCAAGAAATAAAGATCGATCATGCATCTCATCGGCAAGAAAAACATCCAAATCACGCATGCCATATGCAAACATGGAAAGTTGGTTTTCTGTGACATACGATATGAGCAATTCCTTTCTCTGACATTTACTGAAGCTTTAGGAACGGATATCACCTCAAAAATAAACTCTGATAATTTTTTCACTCATTAAGTACGTGAATTCTTGAATAAATCATTCAAAGTATCCAACATCCTAGGACATAACACGCCATTCTATTCTTTCGTAACGTTTTTACGATTGTTGAACTACTCCATTAGCTTGACACTGATCTGATCCATCATCTGAATGATCGATAGCTTTCTCACATCCAAAAGCCAAGCATTGAAAGATCCTGTAGAATTCATATGGCATCAGAGATTCCAAAAACTCTCAAGTTAGTTTGCTTCCTATTTTCTAAAACTCTGCCATCGAACGATAACAATCAGTGATCGTTGGGCATAAACACATCTCTCATAGAGCTCAACGATATACTACTTGTATGATGCCGAAATATTAGACCCTCTGTATCTTTCATTTAGATTATCCTTGAGGTGATGAAGACAAAAGGAAAGTGAATGATCCGAAAAGACTTCAGGAAATGCTTGCAAAAGGCCCAAATTACGTTCCGATACAAAATTGATCTTTCGATCAACAGGAATAATTAATCGAACCTCTGAAAGAAATCAACATCAAGTAGAATATGTCTCCTTATGAACCACAACCAATTTCAAAGGTAGAAGTCCTGTAATAATTTTTTTTAAAGAATTAAAATAAACAAACAATCAAACATGGCATCAAAAGAAACAAAGCGCCTGTTTTAAACGAACAAAGCACCTCTATGAAAAAAACTATAATAGCGCTATTTTTTTCCACAAGAAAAACATACCCCTATTAGCATCCTTTCCTTTACTCCTTGTAGGACTCCATTGAAATCATCCTTCAAGAACGATCTATAACTATGGAATTCAATGATTGAAGCATATAATAAAATAAAGAGCCTGAAAAAGGATTTGTTCTGTCATCAACGTCCAGGGTAATACGACTTTCAAGATTAGTTCTTGCCAGAGCTTCAATATATTGTTTCAGTTTTGCAAATGACTCGGTACAATCTCTGCCAACCATTATCTTTGCCTTTTGAAAGACTCGCTATGATTTTTTATACGATATATCTAATCCATAATTAGGTTATAAATAATTGTTGAACTGGTTGCTTCTAATATGAGGATCCTGTGGAACCATTTCTGTAATAGCCCCAACAAGTCATTTAGACTTGATGGTCTTCATAGATCGCTCTAAAAAATACAACTGTCCATAAGTGTGAGTGTTATTAAGCTTCCTAACTTAAAAAAAATTTATTGTATGGACATAATGAAGCTATAACAAACCATTCGCAACCATTCTCCTTGAAAACACAAACTTCATAAACCTTCTTCTTCTCATTCTTGTTTATAATATATCTAAATCCGACCTCGGTCGTATACAACGAAGGAGATTTCCTAAACTGTTGCACCCCACCATGAAAATCTTTGTCAACATTATGAATAAGATTAGACCAATGCAAAGAATACAAAGCTAATTTCACATTGATCGAAGAACCACCTTCCAATTGAAGTAATGGCTCAGGCACAACATTCTCAGAAAAATACTCATTAAATATATCTTGATCAACAAAGCTCTGAATAACCATAGAAGAGGATCATATAATGCAGATTGACTAGGCACTTTGTTTCTGATAATCGATGAAATGTTTGATTCAATGAAGTACAATAATTCTTCTCGCGCTCTGTTTGAGTCCACGATCAAAAAATGGATTCCAAGCGCTAGTTTTTGACACATTGCTGCCACACTCAACATTAACAATAATTAAACCTAAACCAAGACATTTCGACACATCAAACAACATAGTCAAATCCTCTTGATCTCTTAACAAGCATCAAGCATGATCTGGGATCGAATAATGCAAATTCAATTCATGACGTGAGGTGATTTGGAAACGATCTCGTACCTTATCAACAAATTCATCCAAACCAAAATACGAATGGTACATAAATAATTGAGATATCACATAAAATCTACAAATGAAATATCATTTTCGTAAAGTTTTCATACAACTATTGATATTTTAAGTTATGTACATCAAATTTGAGCGAGTAACGTAATTTTCTTATGTCGTTAAGATAAATAACAAAAATTTTCAAGATATTTATTGAATCCTAGTAAAAATACTCCCTACGTCCCAATATAGATGCAACACTTTGACAATGCATACATGTCGGTATGAAGTTTGACTTGTGTTGTACGACGATCAAACATCATTTTTTATAAAATTTTCGTGATACACTAATGATAGTTTATGTTGTGTACTTCAACCTGGTGCTAAGGTTATAACTTTTTTCGTATCGTTAAGACAAAGAATGAAGTTTCTCAAAATACGTATTAAATAGTGCAAAAAGTTAAAATGTTACATGTATATTAAAATGGAGGGAATCAAACATTACTCCCTCGGTCCGTTAATTTTTACTTGCCACGTATTTTGAAATATTCTATTCTTATTCTTAACGATGTAAAGCAAATTTTTAAATTGATTCAAAGTTCGTAACTTCATCTATCATAAATGTTTCACAATAATTTTGTAAAAACTAATATTTGATCATACTAAATTAAACCTCAAATTGTGTGTCATTGGAAAATATATGGGACGGAAAGAGTACATGTCTTATAAGATAAAGGGAGTATATTGTATCCTTTGACAACGAAGGAGGGAGTAAAAAGACCAAAATTTAGTTCTTTAGATATAACCAGAACCAATGAGGAATAGGGAAAAAGGAGAGGTCGCTGCCACAGTGATCAATTACGAGAAGCCGAGAGAGCATCACTAGTTCTTTAGATATAACCAGAACTCGATTATTTTTTTGAGGTCTTGGACGTGGTATTTGAGCTCATTAGATTTGCAAGCATGTCAAAGGATACAATATACTTTGCAACCTTGTCCACTAACATCTGGTATGTGATATAAGCATTTTTCAGTCTGATAGGCATCATCTCGTAATAAAAAATTCCAATGTCGATGATGAATTATGTCTTCTCTCTATCTTTGGGGGCCTTAAAGACTTGATTATACATCGAGAAGATATCCATAAAACATAGAAGCTTGTGACCCGACTTGCGTCCATCATTTGGTCTATTTTGGGAAGTGGGTAATAGTCTTTAGGGTAGGCTTTGTTGAGGTCCATAAAGTTCACACACATTCGTCATTTCCCAATGTGTTTTTTTTTTATCATTTTCACATTGGCCAGCCACTCCGGATACCTCGGCTCCCTGATGAACCTTTCCTCGAGGAGTCTCTTAACCTCCTCGCCCATAGCTCTTCATGTTTCCTCAGCATGTGAGTGATGATTTTGGGATTAATTCCTATCATATCTGATGGTGTCCATGCAATCATATCTGATGGTGTCCATGCAATCAAATCAGGTTTTGCTCTGAGATAGTCTATCAGATTGGTTCGGGCGGGTTCAGGAAGTTATGATCCTACCTTCACAGACTCTGAGTTATCCCTCGGGGTCAATGCTACTTCCTCCAGGAAGTCGATCGGCTTAGGTCGAGCCTTGTGTAATCTCGGATCGAGGAGTTGTAGGACCTAATATTTGCCCTTGATTTCGGGATAGGATGATGTGCCCAACTATTTTTGAGGAGATTTAATGCTGATTTCCCACGTTCTTCCTTCTCTCCACTCTGTTCTTCAATGGTTAATATTTATGAAAACTAAAAATCATTTTTGAGAGGCATGAATCACAAAATGCCTAACAGAGAAAGGTTTTTTGGCGTTTTCAAGGAGAAATAGCTTGTGACTAATGTTAGAGCGTTGTAAAGTAGCACTCCCTCGACATTCGATGATCACCTAGAACAATCCCATCTCATTGCAAGAGACTTGAGAATGATGATCGAGGACCTTCTCAGGATTTCATTGTTGGCTGAAGGAGAGGTCCATTAAGAGAGATGGCCGAACCAGACGGACCTGTAGCGATGACATGGATCTTCAGTCTTTGGGGTGGGCTATCGGCCTCATAACGTCTGGAAGAGGACCGAGGTCAATCCTTCCCCCTCGGTGGGGACTTTGGTTTGTCATTCCCTTTTTGGAATCTTTTCAGGTGTCCCTGTTTATTGAGGTCTTGAATGGCGTCTTTGAAGTAACGTCATTCTTCGGTGCCATGTCTGTGATCTTGGGAGGTATTAATAGTACCGAGATCTATCCTTAGGGGCCGTTAGAAAGTATTGCTTCTCCGAAGCCTTGATGAGGAGGTTCTCCTTTTGAGCCACTGTTGGCACCTTCGTTTGAGACAAGAGTTAAGGAGGTATATTTCTCATGGCCGGGCTGCATTCCTTGTCCTTCCCACTTCTTGTTCTTTGACCCCTTTCGGTAAGAGTTCCAAAGGTCATCTCTTTGAGGCTTGCAGTTGGGTCGACCTCAGCTCTAAGATTTCCCCGGGTGTGTATTTTTTATGAAGAAGATAGTTCTTTTGTCCTTGATCTCCATTGCCATTTTGACAAGGTTGTTCTTTCCCAGTTTAGTCAGCATTGTCACTATTGTAAGCCTCTTCGACCTTCACCACCCCGTTGTTAAAATGCTACACATAAGAGCGTAATACTTCCTTTGGTAGCAGAAAAATTTTATGGAGGTAGCTCGTCGTAATCTTCTGCTTCCATCTATTGACATAGTGTCGATAGAATTGGTCCACTAGCTCAGTGAACAAGCCTATGGAGTAGCCTATGAAAGTTTATTGAACCAAGATTTAGTTGGATTTTGAAGAGTTATAGGGAAGGCTTTGCAGATCAGTGCATCATTCGCTCCTTGAATATTCAAGAAGGACCACAACAAAGGTAACTCTAGAAGAAAAGAAAGAGGCAAAGCCTATGTTGCAAAGACATGGAGCGACACATACTCTGATGATAAAAATATTATATCAAACATTCAGCTATGTCTCATGGCCGAAGAGGATGAACAACAATAGGTATTTGATCTTTCTGATTCAGATGCCACTATAGAGGAATTGAAAGAAGTACTTCAAGAAACCTTTGAGAACTTTATTTCCATTTTAAAGGAAAATAAAGAACATCTTAAGCAAATTGCAAGTCTCAAAGAGAAGTGCAATTCAACAAATGAAGAGACTAATAATAGTCTAATCAATGCTCAAGATTAATTGAAAGAAGCTAATGAAAAAGTAAAAATTCTCAATGCAATAGTGAAAACACTTACCTTGAGAAACACTGAGTTTTAGTAGCAAGTAGATGCTTGGAATGGTAAGACCTTATTTTTGCCAAAAATTGCTCAACATATGTCATTTCTCCCATGATAAAACAGGGTTAGGATATAACGACTGGTTGCACAATGATACAAACAAAAAAGTCATTACCAAGGAAGCAAAATGGACTACTGTAAAAACTATGCAGAAGAGGAACACCTCAATTGCATCAGATGTGCAGAAGAGGAATACCCCTATTGCAGTAGGAGTGCACAAGAGTAAAAGCTCTGCTCAACAGACTACAGAAGATCTCTACTGCTCAAACCCAGAAGGGCTGGAGCAGAGCATTAGTATGAGCCGAAGAAAAATATCATAAGATGCAGAAGGCCAAGAATCTCAAAAATAGATTTAATAAAAGACCTCATGAAGCTTAGTATGCACCCAACTACTCAGCATGAAGTAACTTCTCCAGAACAACTTGGAGAAAGCCATACTCGAGTCACATCTGCTCATGCCAAATGCAGCAGACACAATGGACCAGACCACTAATAAGCACAAGACCAAAGGTCTACTGCTTTACCTGTGGCAAACTTGATCATAAGTCCTTTGAATGCTGGAATTTTCACAAGAAGATGTCTATTGAATTTGATCATGGCATTAAACACAACTTCTCAGCACCTAGAACACCTCAACAAAATGGTGTGACTGAAAGGAAAAGAGAACACTCATAGAGGCAACTAGGACAATGATTTCTGATGTAAACTTTTCTAAAAGCTTCTGGGCAGAAGCAGTCAATATAGGTTACTATACTCAGAATAGATGCAAAATTCACAAGCTTTATAAAAAAACTCCCTACGAATTATGGAAAGAAAAAACACCAAATGTCAAATACTTTCACGCTTTTGGATACATATGTTACATACATAATAATGATAAAACCTACTTACAAAAAAATGATCCTAAGACAGATAATGAAACTTTCTTAGGGTATTCTACAAACAGCAAAGTCTTTGGAGTGTATAATAAAAGAACACAAACAGTTGAGGAGTCAGTTCATATATCATTTGATTAATTAGAAATATTCATAAGAAATGCAAATGTATTTGATGAGGAATATATATGTAATGAACAGCCTGCAGAAGAGGTTATTAAAGCTATAGACAAGAAAGAGTCGTCTGCACACAATGACAATGCATTAGAGACTGAAGAACAAACTCAATAACAATTGGAAACTAATGAACAAGATAAAGGATGATGGATTAAGGCACATACAGAAGATGACATAATAGGAGATAAGAATGCACCTGTGCGGACTAGAAGAGCAACAAATGTAGAATGCATGTCTCCTTGTTTTATATCTAAAATAGAACCAAGGATAATAGGTGAAACTCTAAATGATCCAAACTGGGTAGATTCTATGCAAGAGGAACTAAATGAGTTCCAAATAAATGAGGTATGGTATCCAACAACAAGATCCAAAAACTATCCAGTTGTAAACTGCATATGGGTATTTAGAAACAAATCCGATCAAAATGGAATAGTCATAAGAAAACAAAGCTACATTAGTTGCTAAGGGATACTCACAAGAAGAAAGGATAGATTTTGATGAAACTTTTGCCCCTGTAGCAAGATTAGAAGCCATAAGAATGTTCATTGCCTATGCTGCATATCAAGGTTTTAAAGTCTATCAAATTGATGTAAAAAGTGCATTTCTAAATGGAAAGTTACAGGAGGAAGTTTTTGTTGAACAACCTTACTGTAGCACATCAATAAAAATAGATAAAGATGAACATGGAAAAAATATAAATCAAACCATGTATAGAGGAGTAATAGGGTCATTGTTATACCTTACTGTAGCAAACGAGACATTCAATATGCAGTCTGTGTCTGTGCAAGGTATCAATCTGATCCCAAGGAATCTCACTACACCGTACTAAAAAGAATTCTAAGATATCTCAAACGAACTTTAAACCTTGGTGTATGATATCCTAGGGATACTGATAGGTTTTTCAGATAAAAACTTTACAGGTTGCAGAGTTGACAGGAAAAGCACAAGTGGAACATGTCAATTTATTGGTACATGATTAATTTCCTGGTTCAACAAGAAGTACACCACTGTGTCAACCTCTACTGCAGAAGCAGAGTACATAGCTGTAGGAATCTATGCTGCACAAATACTGTGGATGAGATCACAGCTTGCAGACTATAGTCTGATACTCTCTGAAACTTTTATATTTTGTGACAACACGTGTGTAATGGCAATTTCAGAAAATCTAGCTTTTCATTCAAGAACCAAGCATATTAATGTCAGATATTACTTTATCAGAGATCATGTGCAAAAAGATCACATTAAATTAGAATATATTCCAACAGAAAAATAAATTACAGATATTTTTACAAAACCTCTCGATGAGAGCAAGTTTATTTAATTTAGAGGAGAATTGGGTATACTTGATTTAAAACAGTGAAACTGGCCAAAATGCTTTACTCGTCTAGTACATATGTAGAATACAGACTAAAATTATTTTATGCAGACTAGCATTATTGCTCTACTGCTTGCTGCATACGTGGATGCAGAGTAGAAGCAATATTGCTCTACTCCATTTATTTTTGGATAGAATATTAACTTTACAAAACGGTTTTTCCTCAAATGACGCAACGGTCAAAATAATTGGCTGATAATGTGTAATGGCTAGAAACTTCTAGCAACTGTAATATTTTTAGAGACTATAATATGAGAAATTTTTCAAAATGAAAATCACTTTACACTCTCATATACTCTCTTTCTCTCTAAAGTGCTCTAATTCTCTGTCTAATTTCAAAACCCTCTATCGCATCAAGAACTGAAAACCCTAACTCTCAATCTTCTCAAATTCGTTTTTGAAACTCAAGTTATTTAAACAAACATTCTTCGAAATGGCCACCACTCCATCAAACATCTCAAAGAAGAGCACTAAATCTCATGAATCGAGCCCATCAAGAAAGATTAAACTTCAAACTAGCGTGGTGTTCGATTTGAAAAAATTGCAAAATGAATCAGATGAAGTAAAGGAAGTTGTTGATCTGATTGAAGAAGCCGGGCTCACGTACTTCTACGAACGAGTAAGCAGAGTCTATTGAAGAAGTACTTGATTTCATTGACAAAGGAAAAGTCACAGACAATCTGTAGTTGATCTCTTACACCTCTACTGCAATAAAAGTTGCAATCTACATCAAGACGGATGGCTTTGCTCAATCTTTCAACCTACCAAACGAAGGGTCGAGGATAATTCCACCTATAATTGTGACAACGGGGAGGCATGCCATGCTTACAGAAGTTAAGTGGAATGAAGGAATAAGAACAATGAAGAAGTTCTTATCGAAACAGCACAAGATGCTTGCTGATATTATCAAGAAGGTCATTCTCTCACGAGAATTCAGTAAAGATCAGATTACCACTAATCAGCAAGAAATCATGTGTGTAATCCTCATGAAATACGAAGTCAATTGGGCGAAATTACTCATGCATCAGCTTGCCAAAGCTATGCAATCAAAGTAGCCATTGTTTGGAAGGATAATCAGTATCTTTCTCAAGTAGAAGCTGAACCTCTTTGATAAGGAGGGAAGGCCTTGGACAATGGCCAAACAGATGGATGCCAAAAAGAAGACTGTCCCTATGAAGACCATCATCAAACCTGCAGAACAGTCATAACCGTTTGCAGGTGTGCAGACCAAGAGGAAGTCTACAGAGCAATCTCCAAAAGCAGCTGTGCAGACCAGAAGGAAGGCTGCAGACCTCTCACAAAAAGCAACTATACATACCATTACAGCAGTGCCAAGGACAAGAAGAAAACAAGCCAGCAAGGCTCAACCATTCAAGCTAAAGAAGCTCTGGGAAACGAAGAGGAAGCTCATTATGCAGACCTCAGACGAGGAGACAATCTCAGATCTTCCAGTTACACGACCAACTGACATGGAGGTAGATGCATAATCTGGCTTAGTGTAGATTAGGACAATTGCTGAATCATCATCATCAAAGACCCTATCCCCAAAGGCACCTGAGATAGTTGTACTTCATGATGTTAATTTGGCATTGGAATTTCAGAAGGCCAGAGCAGACGAGCATCTTCAAAACATTATCCTTGAAGCTCAAAAGAATTACCATAAGGTCAGGGAAGGACCTCAAGCTCAATTAAGGCAAGAGCTTATTAATCAAGGATACTCACATGATGAGATGAGGAAAATAGAAGCAGACCTCAACGAGTTACAGAGGGAAGAAGTATCTTAGCCTACCTCTACTGCAAGGTCACTCACCATTAAGCCACCTGTAGTAAAGGCAACCATAACTACAATTGTTCCATTCTCTAGCAGTGGAATGGATCTCTCTACCATTGCAGAAGGTTGTCCATCTACTGCAGTAGAAGTATGGTCAACTATATGTACTGAAGTAAGACCAACAAGACCCTCTTCAGAAAAGATCATTGAAATAGTTTTGCACACGATCCGGGCTGTAGAAGAAAGAGCTCAGTTGCACATAGCTCAAAAGAGGCAAGCTGAAATACAACAGAAGAAACAAAGAGAAAGTATGATTAAAGAGTTTGTGACACAACACAAACTGCCATTCAAAAGGCTAACAAGAGCTGGAAGGCAAACAAGGGCTTCCACACCAAAGCTAATTCCCTCAGGACCGAAGACCCTTTACAAAGTCAATCCAGATGGATCTCAGACTTCGTTTGGAGAAACTATAGGGATGACAGAAGCCGAAGTCATACAACTAGCTCAACTTCAGAAGAAGACATCCAACAGGTCAACAAGACCAAAGGAAGCACACTTTCTTCTCAATGGCACACTCGAATTCAAGGACTCCACCTTGAAGACTACAAGACTCAGATATGCAATACTAAGACCTATTAAGTTTGTGAATATATCTATAGTTGAGGGTATACTGAAGAAGCTCCTAATTAAACATGTCCAAGCTGCAATCGATGAGATATATGACTATCTCTCTAGATCTGACATAAGAGAACATCACCCATCAGGTGATGATGGTGATGGTGGTAATGAACAGCATCCTGATGCTCAGGATGATGATAATGACATCATTAATTAAGTTACAAAGGAAGGTATCCAAGAACAGCCTACCACAGCTGAGATTACTACATAAGAGTCCCCTGCAGTAGAACAAGTAGCTTAGGAGCCAACACAAGAACAACCTGCAGAAAACGATGAAGCTATAGTTAAGTTTCAAATAGAAGGATATGAAATAGAAGAATCTGCAACAGAGACACAAGTAGTGATCACCCTTGCAGCTAAAGAGCAAGCAACTGAGGTTCAAGCAACACAACCAATAGAGCTAGAACAACCTGCAGTAGAAGAACATTCAGATGAACCATATGCAACAGAGTCTTCTAAAGCTGAACAAACTACAGAGGAACTTCCCGAGGTAGAAGCAAAAGAAGAAACTACAGAGAAACTCCCTGAAATAAAAGGACAAGAGGAGGAACTACCCACAGTTGAAGATCTAATAATGGCCACATCCACAGCAGGTTGGGATGTAGCACTACCTTACACTACAGCTGAGACAAAGAATGCAAACAAGGCAGAACAATCAACTCCAACTCGTCTGGCCTTACACAGTCTATCTAATCTGTTGTTTACACCACCCTCCTCATTTGGTAAGATGAAAACACAAGCAGATCCACCCTCCATAGGAGTTACACAAGGAATACCAAACAGCAGTGCCTTCTGAAACTTAGACAACTCCTCCATCTACAGTCAAGACACTTAATGATGCATTTTATGATGACGTTCAAATCATCTCAGTTTAACCAAGGCCACCTGTACAAAGGATACACTCCTCTCCTTCAGAGGACACTACAGGCTATAGATTGGGAAGATTAGATTAAGAACTAGACAACATGCTCGAATGGAACAAAAAAATATTTCATGAGCTGCTCAACACCTTGCAGCCAATAGCCGAAGAGTTTCAACATGAAAGGGAAACCAAAACTCAAGGCTTTGAAGATCTTCAAACATCCTTGACAAGCTAACAGTAGATATCATTAATAAAATGCAAAGATGAACTAGGGAAACTGAACAAAGCTCTACAAACCACTCAATAACAACTTGATGAGACCATACGCATCAATGACACCAAGTTTGGACTCCTAGAAACCAAACTAGAAGTAGTTCAAAAGAACATATTCTCTAAAGTTCAAGCTATGTATACTGCTATTGAAGCTCTCACCTCCACCTTGAATGCGAAAAAAAAAGGAGGAGAAGCAGATGGCAGAAGAGACACAGAGAACCCCTATAGTAGAACAGCAGAAGACCCCAGTTGAGACTCAGGGGGAGAAGTCTTCTCTAACCAAGAAGAGACATTCCTCTGAGAGAGATAGGGGAAGGTCTGGTAAAAGACAAAGACATCATGGAGAACAATCTCATTAAGAACACAGATGACACAGAGAGTCAGAAGAAAGATCTCACAACCGTAGAAAAGAATCAGAGGAGGAACACAAATAGAAGCACAACAAAGGAAAGAGCACCAAAGGTAAGTATAAATATCTCTATTGCTCTTTCTTTTTCTTTCTTTATGTTTTTGGTTTGAAAAAAAAATGTAAAGAAATAGTCAAAAAATTTGTAAACTTGTTGTTTTAGATAAGAGTTTTTGTTACCATCAATTTAAGGCGAGATTGATAGGAATGTGCAATCCCTGCAATCGTATAGAAATTGATTTAACAAAACTGAGATGTAGTAGTCATAATGTAGTTAGTATGTTTAGGCTAGAAGTCAAATAGATAGCTGCAGTCTAGGTTGGATGCTGGAGAGCAGGCGGCTGTAGATGATGAAGATCAGATGAGCCACCAGATGCAGACTACTACAAAGGACTTTGGCTAAGCACCTAAGGCATTGATAAACAATAAAACGAACATCAAAGGCTTCAGGATCTAGGATTAAGCTCATAGACGAGGACCAACACAGAATGCATCAATGAGCAACAAATCTGTGTGCAGACAAGGTCTCACAGTACAATATGTAGACTAAGGTGCAGCACACTAGGTGCAGTCGAGATGATTGTTGATGGTGGGGTTAGAGGTCTGGAGTCAGTCAAACGAAGATTTGAGTTAAAGCAGTAACGATACAGTTTCTGGAGTTAGTGGACTGCCAGCATCAAAAACAAGTTGGTGGGGGACACAAGTGGTAACGTGTCATGTCAGAAATAGTACCTTGTTGCTGGGTTCATTTTCTAAGCCTATATTAGGAAACCATTGAAGCTATTGAAGTAGGGCTGTTGAATGTGATTGAAAGGAAAATGTGCAAAGCAATCAATAGTTCAAAGATTACTCAAGAGAGCTAAATCGTGAAGATCACAGTGAAAGGAGTGTCACTACTCTACAGAAGGACATATCTTACAGTAGAGTCTTGAGTGTGATTCTATGCAAAGGATTTGAGCCTTTCACCTTCTGTACAAGTTCGGTAGCTTGTAAAAAGAAGTTTTCTTGTAAGCTCAAATAAGAAGATAGCGATACTCACCTCTTGGCTTGACTACACTGGTCACCAAGGGAAAACTGGACTAAGCTCTTGATTATCATTTGATAACGAGTATCTGAACCAGTATAAATACTGTGTCTATTATTTGTCTTTATTGTTTGATACATCACAGCCAAACAGAGATAAACTCAAAGAGTTTGAACTCTTTAGTGCAGACGACCAATTGTCATCTGCAGACTATCTAAGTGGTCTGCATAGAACAGTGATCTATAAAGAATTAATATTCCGTATTAAAATTAAGAATTTTTTTTTGAAACAACCTATTCACCCCTCCCTTTAGGTTGAATCTTGGATCTTTCATGTTGATTCTCAATATTAGCCATGTCTACTTTAGAATCAACTTGTTCAACTTCATCATCATACAAATACTTTTTCAATGCAACAAAATCATCAAGTGAAATAGTATGACCATCAAAATATCTTTCATTATTATTCATTTTCAAGTTTGTATCATTAATCTCATCATAGTCAAGTTCAAAATCTTTTTTGTTAACTTCATCAAATATTGCCTCTAAAATTTCCTCTTTTAACTCATCTTCTGATGTAGCTTCTTGTTCTAAACTCTCTAATTTCAATATTTCATCATCAGTTTCACTTAAAATGAATTCTTTAGATTTTTCAGGATGATCAAATTGATTTTCCATTTCATTGGAAACTAAAATTTTCAATTGACTCATTTTAAGAGTAAGTTGACTCATTTAACTTTTCAATTTTTCGGTGCTAGAGATGTCTTCTTGAGAATAAAATGAACATGAGACAATTGAGTTATTCATTTCTTGTAAGGAATTTAATGAATTTTTCAAAACATTAACATTATCACTTGAAAATTAACTGATTTTTAGTTTCTTCTTTATCACCATATTTCTCAATAAAATACTCATAAGACAAATTAAATTCATTGTTAACCATCCTGAAATTGATTTTAATTAAAACTCTCAATTTTTGACAAGTCTTCACCAATTTTAAATATGGTTAAATTTTCACTCTTATGATCGTTCAGTTGCATAAAATGAATTAGTTAAAAATGGAGTTTCTACTTCAATTGATATAGAGTTGAGTTGGTCAATTTGACTTTGCAAATCATGCTTAAGAGATTTAAGTTCTACTTCACGAATCCTAGTTCCGTCTTGAATAATACATTGATTATGCGCTACTAGTTTAACCAATTCATCTAAAGGCTTAGAATTTGAATCTTGTGTATATGGTTTTGAGGATTGATTATGTGAATAGTAAAAAAGAATGACTTCGCATATGAAAATTAGAATATTCATAAGAATCATCTCGCGTTAAGGAATTAATATCCTGATAGCCCACTTAATAATTTTGATGATCTAATCACCAACCATTATAAGAATTATAATAAACATTATATCCATGCTGTTATGATGGTTGTGAAAACATGTTAATTTGATTGGAATATCCAAAAGATGTAAAAGTTAAGCAATTGTTTAATTAATGCCCCATATTAAAATGATTTTCACATGAACTATTATTATTCTTATTATTGTAGAATTGAATACTAAATTTTTCAATGTTATCTAACTTTGAAAGTTGAGATTTATCATTGTATTGATTATTCATATAAGCATAAGATTATATCCATACTATTGTTGTGATGGTTGAGAAAACATGTTAATTTGATTGGAATATCCATAAGATGAAAAAGTTAAGCAATTGTTTAATTGATGTCACATATTATAATGACTTTCACATGACCTATTATTGTTCTTATTATTGTCGAATTGAATAATAAATTTTTCAATGTTATCTAACTTTGAAAGTTGAGATTTATCATTGTATTGATTATTCATATAAGCATAAGATTATATCCATACTATTGTTGTGATGGTTGAGAAAACATGTTAATTTGATTGGAATATCCATAAGATGAAAAAGTTAAGCAATTGTTTAATTGATGTCACATATTATAATGACTTTCACATGACCTATTATTGTTCTTATTATTGTCGAATTGAATAATAAATTTTTCAATGTTATCTAACTTTGAAAGTTGAGATTTATCATTGTATTGATTATTCATATAAGCATAAGATTTATGATTATAAGCCATAGTAAAAATCTATTTAAAATCAATTCAAAAACAACAACCTCACCATTTTTTTTAAAATTAAAACAAATCTAAACTTAAATAAATAATAATAATTTTCAAAAAGATAATAGAAATTTGAGTGACTATAAATAAAATAAAAATATTGACACAATGTTACCATCCCCGACAACAATGCCAAAATTTGATGCGTGTTATCGTTGGCCAGTTAAATTAGAATTTATTTGCATTCACTTACACTCTAAAAGATTAAAATTAATACAGTATTGAAAGTAAGGGCATAGGGACGATCATAATTTTATTTATTATTTTCTAGTCACGTTTAAGAGCCATTAGAATTATGAAAACTAAGATGGTTGGATCGATTCTTCAATTTAAATAACACAATGTTACCGGTCTTGACAACAGCGTCAAAATTGATATGTGCTATCGCTGCCACGTCAAATTAGAATTTATTTGCGCTCATTTTCACTCTAAAACATTAAATTAATACCATAGTGAATGTAAGGGTCAAACCCATACGGATGATCGTAATATTATTTATTATTTTTCTAGTCTTTTTTAAGAATCATTAGAATTATGAAAACTAAGATTAGGAGGATCGAATCTTCAGATTAAATAAAACTATATCCTAATTAAACTAACTAAAACTAACTAAATTGCTATGGAAATTGAATTAGGTTGTAAACTATTGAAAACAAACATATAAAACTTTCATAACACCATCTGGCTTAGGGATTAATCATTAGTTGATTATAGTTCGGATTCGTTAATGATTGATTTAATTGTAATATAAGGCTCTCATATATTATGTTATCTAAAATGTTGATTACCAAACGAGAATGTATAATCAACCTAACCAAACTAACCTAACATACAAAAGAGAATGTGTAGGCCAAACTAATAAGGTTGAATCAACTAAGGTATAAACTAAAAATGAATCAATAAAAAAAACTTTTTTTTTATCAATTCACATACAAAAGGTTTTAACCATCTAATGGCCAAAACAGAATGTACAAAATCTTGATCAGTTTCTACTAATATGACCAAAAGAGAAATGTATCAATAGGTAGATCAACCTATAACAACATCTAAGTGACTAAGTTAAATGTAATCATAGTGCTAATCATGATAAAATCAATGTATAAAGTCATGTAGGTAATCATTTTAGGTAAAATCATGTATAAACTATGATAAAGATCCAACTTTTAGCATCAATCATGTAAAAAATGAATCTGGTTTTGTTAGTTTAGATAGATAATCTCATAATTCCATTACATAGACTTTATTACTAGGTTTCCTACTAATAGATCTACTCACTCATAGCAAAGAGAATGAACCAAACTCAGCTAATATTGTTTAAGCGTATAACTCAGTATTCCATATAAACTAGCAAAAGAGAATGATTAGTAAGAATAAGCTCAATTGGAATGAACACTCAAAGTTATACAAAAGAGAATGATTAACTCTTAGTTTGCTACAATATTTGTCAAAAGAGAATGACAAATGCATAAAACCTTGACTATATAACTTTGAATGGCCTATTCTAAATCATATGATCGCAATTTATCTCATTAATTCATCCATGAAACAAACATTAATTCATAAGAAATAAATACTATGATCATATCCCATCTCCGAAATTCACTACAAACGCGTCTATATTGTCACACTATATTGAAATTACTCACGATACATAGATAAAAAAATCTATCCAAAACTAATATAATCAACACAAATCATAGATCTAACAACCGATTGAATAACAATTACAAAACCAATATTCATAAAGATAAGATTGATATAAAAAGGTTATATAGAAGTTTCTCTCCCAATTTTGAGCTACAAAGATTGTTGTTGAAGAATATGAATCCTTTGATCAACACTAGCTTGTTGATCAAGACGGTGATGATCTCCTTGCTCGGATGGATTCATTCTCTTGATCGGCGAGGTTTCCCTTGTTCTCTTTGTGTTACGGCAGCATTTCTGCATTCAAGAAGCTCTCCCGAAGTGAAAGAGTATGTCTGATATTTATAGAAAGCTCAGGGATGCATCATCAAGACCTTAAATCGACGTTCACAATTTAATCAAGCTTCTGTAATTCAACACAACATGATTGTGTCACACTGACACACAGCCGTGTCATACACAATCCTAAAGTAATCATCACGCGACACGATAATGTTTTGTTCTGGCACGGCCATGCGACCTCAAAACTGAAGCTGCTGAACTCCTGTGACATGGCTATGTCACAATACGACATGGATGTGTCTGCCTTGAAAGCTCCTAGATTATGAAGAAACACGGCCCGTGTCATCTCAGTTGTTATCAACACGGGCCATGTCACTTTGGGCAGTGACTCCAGTCCTTCAAGTTGTACTGGCTATGTTGTTTTATGCTCCACGACATGGCCCATGTCACACATACCTCATTCAAACATGATAAAGAATCATCCCTTTGGACTCCAACTTGATACAAATCTCTTTTAGCACCTTTAATACACTTCAATCAACTTTGAAATCAGTTTTGCACAGAATCAATCCTTCTATCTTCATTCTGTACTCAAAACACAAAACTACGGTAGTATCCAACTCTAAAAACAAAACTACGATAATATCCAACTCTAAAAACAAAACAAAACAAATTCTAAAAAAGACACTAAAATCCAATGAAAAAAGGTTTTATAGTTATAAAAACATGTGTGTTTTGTCACACATTAGAGCGTGACCATTGTGATCTTGAAAAACTCAATATATGCACTATCACTAGCGTTACAGATTCTATCACGAGCATGAGAGAACTCGGTCTTGATCAATGATATACTTATGTAGCCATTATATCATCATAAAACACTTCAAATGACATCGTTTTCACCTTCAAAATGGCCTCGAATCATCATCTATGCATTGTTTAACTTTTATGGATAATCCATGCTCAAGATAGCCTAAAAAGAAGTTGGTTTAGCTCCAAAATAGCTCCAAACGTTTTTGAACGTCAATGTCATCATATAATGCACGTGAGCATCAACAGAAATCATCAAAAATCATCTTCAAGGATCACCAAATCATCGTACTTCATCTCGATCATCTTCAAGCCTTTTTCACCCATTTGCACAAATCATCAAAAGCCGCTTCTCATGGTCAAATCTACAATAAAAACACACAAAAAAATAGTATCCAACCTCCAAAACATAAATTAAACTAAAAACACAAATTAAAAGACTCAAACACAATAAACAAAAAGTTTAACATACATAAAATATGAGTGTTTTTACACTCATCAATCATGTCCTCACTCTTCATGCAAAACCCCAAAGGATTGTATGGATTCAATATTGGCCAACACGGGTACTCGGTCGTGTAGTTATCAAAAAAATAAAAATAAAAATTCATCTGTATATAAACCCAAGCGAACATTTAGGTTCTACACAGAACCAAGAAACCTCTGCATCCAGATTCTTCCAAGCTTTATTGTCTGATAGATACGATGTTAAATCTTCAAGGTTGTAGTCGATGGAGTGCCAAGACATCACCTCAGTAATGTTCTTGGTTGCATATAACCACCGAAGCCTCAGAGTTATCGAAAAATATTTCAATACTATTTCAAAAAAAAGTTACCTGTCGCTCTACTTTTCCTTGTATTTAGATGCCCCGCAAATAGAACATGAGTTCAAGCTCACATCCCTCTTCCAAAACAACATGTAAGCGTGGGAAAAAATATCCATCTTTTGAACAAGAAGTCGAATGCCCTCATCATTTGTTTGTTGAGTACAATGTGTTCGTTATTATGTTATCCTCCAAATAGATATCAACAGAGGTGCGATCCGTCACTCTGACAGGTATTGTACTCATATTTGATGTTCAACATAGAAGTGACCTCCAACTAAGAGAGGTTGCAATCGTGATACAACGACTCCCATGCTATATTCAACATGTCAAAGAGCTGTCTAGAAACAGGCGGTTGATTATCCTTAATATCATTCATGTTCCCTACCATGCTCTCGAATTTAGTAGTTTCAAAACCATTCATGGCCATGTTCTCATAGGGATTCACTCTCATCATTCTCGATGATTCATCCTCATCAACCTCACAATAAAAGTTCCAGATCCAGTATTCAGGCAAAAAAACAAACTGTTAAAAATGCACCCTTACGAGATAAATCAACTGACAGTCCTTATTTCAACAGTTTACACATGGACACATCAAGTATCAAGCATAGTTGAATAGTTGATGTTGAAGTGCAAACTTTATAAATTTATCGATATTTCGAGCACACTTCTCACTTAAAAACCATTACTATTTCGAGCACACTAGTCATTAATATATCCATAATAAATCCAAAACCATCACTATCATCAAACTCCAATGAACAATACTATTTTAAATGAGTAAAAAAAAATTCATACAATAAACTACCCCTTAATATTTTTAAAGCTAATCTGTAGGGATTGAGTTTCAACCTAGAAAGGAGGGGGGTGAATAGGTTGTCTAAGACTTTAATGGTCTTTTTGTGCAGAATAATGATCTTGTGCAGACTAGTGCATTATGCAGACTACTCAGGTAGTTTGCAGACTAAACTGTCTCGTCTGCACCTGAGATTTATGACTCTTTTTGAGTCTTTATCTCTATTTCGGATATGATGATTTATCAGGAGCAGTTCTAAAATCAATATAATGAAAGCAGTAAATATACATAGAGTTTATACTGGTTCAAACACTCGATATCAAATGATAATCGAGAGCTTAATCCAGTCTTCCCTTAGTGACCAGTGTAGTCAGCCTAAGAGGAAAATATCACTATCTTTTTGTTTTTTGTGCTTAAAAGAAAGTTCCTTACACAAGTTTTCTAACTTTTATGAAGGATAGAGAATCTAGATCTTTGCAGAGCTCTGAGTTTTCAGCTCTACTGCACGAGTTGTTCTTCTACAGACTAGTGATACTTCTCTTTTCTGTATCTTTTCGATTCAGCTCTCTTGAGTATGTTTTCTGAATGTATATGGCTTTCCACGCTTGTCTTTTTAATAATATTCAACAGTTGTACTTCAATGAGTTTCAACGGTTCCCTTTTATATGGCTGAAGGAACGAACCTTTTTGCAACGTACTGTTTCCGGCAGTCCACTCATGTTCCCCATTATCTCGTTTCTGATGTTAGCAGACCACTGATGTCTCTACGCTCTAGTTTCTGATGATGGCAGTCCACTGACTCCAGAATTAGTGCCGTTGATACTTTAACTTGAATCTTCACTTGACTGATTTCAACCCTCTGACCCCACACTAGCAATCATCTCTACTGCAATTCAGATTACTGTATGACCTTGTCTGCACATAGTCTCTGCTACAACATCTCGTCTGCACAAAGTCTCTACTACAACATCTCGTCTGCACAGTCTCTGATTCAGTTTATGTCTTGCTATGTTGGTCCTGGTCTTCAACTTTAGTCTTTTGTTGTGAAGCCTTTATGTTCTTTCGTTCCTTGTCAATATACTAGTTGTTCATCCAAAGTCCTCGTAGTAGTATGCATCTAGTGGTTTGCACTATGCCTCTGCATCTGCAACGATCTGCACTCTTGCATCTAACATAGACTATAACTACCTACTTGACTTCTAGCCTGAACATCCTAAGTATATTACAATTAATACATTTAAGTTTTGTTACATTAATTTCTATACAAACGAAGGGATTGCACATTCGTGTCAATCTCCCCCTAAATTGATGCTAACAAAAAAACTTTTATGTAATACAACAAGCTTTCTTGTTTCATTTGGAGTTTGTACATTTTTGGTTTTAAAATTTCAACTGAAAACTAGATTTGGACTAAGAACATTTTTAGTCTTACCTTTGATGCTCTTTCCCTCGTTTGCGTTGATATCGCCTTTCCTTCTCGGATTCCCTACTGTGTTTCCTATGTTTGTCTTCTTCGTGATATCTTTATCTCTTAGGGTCCCTTCCTTGTTCTCCAGAGTTCTTTCTCTTTGCTTCTGAGGTTTTCTCCGTCTCCCCCTGAGTTACAGAGGGGTTTTGTTGTTGCTCATCTGCATCAGGTCTCTGGTACTCTTCAGAAGGTTTCTCCCCCTTTTTGTTAGCACTCAGTGCAGAGGTGAGGTTTTCAAGAGCCATCCTGACCCCCTTGAGTTCAGAATGAATATGTTTTTGGACTACCTGAAGCTTGGTCTCAAGAAGGCCAAACTTGATGTCATTGATTCTCCTGTGTTCATCAATGTTCCTTTGTGTCGTCTGCATGGTGTCAATGAGCTTACGAAGTGCTGTAGACTGTTGCTCCTTGAATTTTCATAAGTTGGAGATGTGGGTTGTTGAGTGTAAAAGTTTACTGATCTGGTTTGCTTCAATTGAGCAGTGACTTCAGTAGCTAAATTGCTGAGTTGTTCTCCAAATATGGCAAATGTAAAGGTGCGAGTCTCCTTTTCTTCTTCGAGGTTGGCTGCAAGGGGTTCCAAAGTCTCAAGAAGGTCTTTGAAAGTAGTCCTGATTGAGGAGTGCATTCCAGAAGTCTCTTGTTCCATCTGACGCAGTCTGTATTGAGTTGAGTTCTGTGAAGATGAAGATGAAAGCCTTGTACCCTATACATAAGGTTGAACAGATAGAATCTGAACTTCAGGGTCCTCAAAGACTTGCTTTAAGTCTCTGATGGCGGAGGGAGTCATCGTGGGGGTTGAGGTTCCACTGTGCATAGGTGCCAGGTTTGCTGAGGGAAATTGAGAGGCTATTTGTGTGACTCCAAATGCAGTAGGTGGAGTGAACACAATGTCTTCAATGGCTCGTAGTGGAGTCATTTGTTGTTTATCTGTAGCATCTGAATTCAAGATGTCTTCAGCAACAATCTCGTCTGCAGGTATGGGGATTTCAAAGGACTGAATCTCGCTTTCAGAGAAGTTTTCTTCTAAGGCTGGAAGCTCGTCTGTGTGTTGAGGTTCTTCTTCATCCTCACGAATTGTTGTGTTGGCGGCAAGAGCAATGATTAATGGTGTCTCATCAATTGATTCATCAATGGAGAGTGCTTTAGTGTCTTTTATGGCAGAAGGTTCAGCTGCGTTCAGCTGCTTGGTCCTCAATGGATTCATCTGCAGGTTTCAGTTGCTTGATTTCAGTTGCTACGTGCTTGTCTGTAGAGTTGATTTTCTCGACTGCAGTTTGCAAGTCCTCCTCTACAGTGACGATTTGCTCATCTGCGGTGTTCTTGGGGTTAGATTTTTCAGCTACTGTTGACTGCAATTGCACTCCTTCAGCAGCAACTTGATCAATGATTGCATCTTCATCATCATGAGGATTTGGTTAGGAATGATCATTTCCGTCATCATCATTTGCATCATACCCTCCTGGTTGATGTTCACCCAAGTCAGGGCGAGAGAGGTATTCATGAACCTCATCAGTAGCAGCCTTGATATGCTTCTCCAGGATGCACGTGAGTTCGGCTTGTATCTGTGGAGTGTTGACAAACTCAACATGCCTAAGGAAGCAATGCCTGAGTCTCTTGGTCTTTAGGGTTGAGTCCTTGAACTCCAAGGCTCCATTTAGTAGAAAATGAGCTTCTTTGGGTTTGGTGGCACGGCTGACTTCTTTCTGTTGGAGTTGGACCAGTTGGTGAACCTCCTCTTCTGTCATACCAGTTATATCACCAATCAATGTTTTGGATTGGTCTGCATTGATCTGGTATAAGGTTTTGGGTCCTTGAGGAATCAGCTTTGGTCTTGCTGACCTTGTGATCCTCCTTGTGGTTCTAGTTGACGCTGGTGCTTTGGACGTTGAGGGTTCCAGTGTTGATGCTAGTGGTGCAGATGTTGAAATTCCTGGCAGAGTAGATGGTGTAAAAGTTGTTCTGGAACTCCTCACAGGCAGTTTGTGTTGTGATATAAACTCCTGAAGTAATTTTCGGTTTGGATCTTCTTATGCATCTTTCCCTGAGTCCTTTCTACAAGTAGTTGAGTGTCTACGGTCTTCTGCTGTTGTAGATGAGCCTCAACTTCTTTGATGGTCTTCATCACTGATTCAATGATCTTCTCAGGGGACTTTTCTCGAGCTGTTGTGGTAGTTGTCATCCACGCAACAGCTGTAGTAGTTGGTTGAACATCTGCAACCTGTGTGGTTACCATTCTGCTTTCTGAGAATGGAACAACATCTGTTGTTATTGAAGGTTCTGCTGCTAGAGGTTGGATTGAGAGAGATGGTGCAGGAGAGGTGTGTGAGTGACGAGTAGTCTGCAGTGTGGCCATCTTGGCTTCAATGTCCTTGATCTCCTATTCTGTGTAGCCTTGTGGAGCAAGATCCTATCTAAATTCAGCTCTAGGCCCTTCTCGTACTTTTTGAAAGCTGACTTGTGCCTCCAAGATCAGATTTTGAATATTTTCAGTCACTCCATCCTTTAGTAGTTGGATGGCCACGATTGCATTATGAAGTACAGCAACTTCTGATGCTTTTGGTGGTACTTTGGATGAGGATGGTTCTGTGATTTCTTCAGTATGTACTACTACAGACTGGTGAATGATCTCTGTAGTCTACATTTTTTCAGACTGAACTTTAATTTCTACTAAGGCATTTGAATCGTCTGCAGGGGGGTCAGACTCTGTTTCCTCCTCAGAGGATTGCACTATAAACTTCGTCTGCTTCGCTGGAGTCTTCTTGATTGGTTTCTTTGCAGAGCGAGTGTGTACTAGAAGGATGTCCAATCTTCTTCACATCGATTTTCTTCTTTTGATTACATGGTCGTCCTTCCTTTTCAGAGAGTTTCAATTTCTTTCCTAGAAGGATGTTTATTATCCTTCCAAACAGTGGTATCTTCGCCCTTACTGCTATTGCAACCTGGTACATGAGTATACTTGCCCAGTTTACTCCTGTCTTAGTGAGAATTGCACACATGATCTCCTGCTGGTCGGAGGTGATTTGGTCTGTGCTAAGTTCCCTCGAAAGAATTTCTTTCTTGACAATATCTACAAGAAGCTTATGTTCCTTTGAAATGAATTTCTTCATTGTTCGAATCCCTTCGTTCCATTTGTCTTCACTTAGAATTGCTTTTCTTCCAAGCTGTACGATCTCCTTTGGAATCATATCGGATCCTTCGTTTGGCAAATTGAAGTAGTGCGCAAAATCATCAGCAATGATCTTGATAGTTACACCTCTTGCAGTAGAGGTGTAGGTGACTTGTTGTAAATTTGCTGCAATTTGCCCCTTGTTGACAAAGTCTGTAACTTCTTCTTCATATATCGGGCTTGTTTGTTCACATAGGGATTTTAGTCCAGCTTCTTGAATGAGGTAGATTATGTCTCTGACTTCTTCTTGTTCATCACGAATCGAATTGAAATCAAACATAGCTCCTGTTTGAATTTCAATCCTTTTCGAAGGACTCCTCTGTGATTCAAAGGATGTCGGGTTTCTCTTTGATATACTTGAGGGAGTGTTGGCCATGTTTTGGAAGGAGTTTCAAAGATTGAATTGAGATTGAGAGAGGTTAGGGTTTCGTGCAGTAGAGTGCTTAAGAGAGAGAAAACGAGATTTGGTCGTTTTAGAGAGAGAGAGAGAGAGAAAGTAATTAGCAAAAAGTGTTCTTCTTATTAAAGAGAGTGATTTTTATACTCATTTGGAAAATATGACCATTGTTAGTGCCTTTTCTAGTCGTTGCGCAGTAATAGTCATTTATTGACCGTTATGCGTTAGTTTAGGAAAGTAGTTATTTGACGTTCTTAAAAAGATTTTATTTCCTAAAATAGTTGCAGTAGAGAAACTTGACTCTAGTGTGCACTCGTCTGTATTGATTAAGCAGTAGTGCAGTATTCATACAATTTTTGACAGAAAATGCTAGTCTGCCATCTCCACTGCAGTAGAGCAGTGAGGCATTCTTGGCCAAGCTTATTGATTCAAATCAGGTATTCTCTACGAAATTGAATGAACTTGTTTTCATCAAGAGGTTTTGTAAAGATGTCTACAATTTGTTTTTCCGTTAGAATGTATTCCAATTTGATATAACCCTTTTGCACATGATCCCTGATGAAATGATATCTAACATCAATATGCTTGGTACTTGAATGAAAAACTGGATTTTCTGAAATAGCCATTGCAGATGTATTATCGCAAAATATAGTGGTTTTAGAGAATACTATATCGTAGTATGCAAGTTGTGATCTCATCCACAGTACCTCTGCCGCACAGCTTCCAGCAGCAATGTATTCAACTTCTGCAGTAGAGGTAGATACAATAGTCTGCTCTTTGCTGAACCATGATATTAATCTTGCTCCGATAAATTGGCATGATCCACTTGTGCTTTTCCTGTCAACTATACATCCTGCAAAATC
>LIEC01010557.1:0-18940 GCA_001925005.1 Drosera capensis | reverse complement strand
TTGAGAATTTTCACTGACAGGATGCTTGGGGAAGAGGCTCGGACCAAGAATCCTCCGACGAAGGCATGACTCCAGTGTAATGTTCCTGCATATGTACTGTCTTCACTTTTGATATCACCTCGTTCATCTGGCAAGAGTATCTGAAACTGGTTTTTTCTCCCCTGTGTGAATGGAAAAGGTACCAGAAGTCATATATCAAGTACTTGAAGAACCGAATTCTGCAAATGAGATCAAACCAGATCCTGATGTACCTCAAGTCTTTAGAAGAGTTTATGGCTCAAATGAAGGAAACAAGACCTGATGCAAAAACATTCGCCATCGAACTGAAATCTATGGTAACAAATTGTTTTCATATAGTCAGAAATCAATGAAAAACAAAAAGCATGTCGTCTGACCATATTCCTTCAATTTAATGTTAGATAAACTTCCTCGAAGAGAGAACAAGACCGGCCAAGATACAAGAGTACTTATACCAGCATGTAGAGCCAAACAGCATACCAAAGCAGCTCCACTGTCTGTCTCTAAGACTAGCCAAAGAGCATACCACGAATGCAGGAGCACGGCTCCAGCTTCCTTCCGCAGAACAAATCCCGTACCTCATAGACAACTCCTTCTACCACTTCGTCCTCGCCTCAGACAATGTACTTGCAACCTCAGTCGTCGCAGCATCGTTAGTTCAGAGCTCACTCCAGCAACAGAAAATCATTCTTCATATCATCACGGACAAGAAGACGTATTCCCCTATGCAGGCTTGGTTTTCCTTGCACCCTCTGACACCAGCAATTATTGAGGCGAAGGCACTGAACCATTTTGACTGGTTTGCCAGAGGAAAAGTGCCCGTCTTGGAACCCATGGAGAAGGATCAGAAGGCGAGGGCAAAGTTCAGAGGGGGGGCAAACGACCATTTTGGCGAATAATGTTGAGAAGCCTCATATCATTGCAGCCAAGCTCTTGGGGCTTAGTCCCAAGCATAACTCCTTGATGAATCACATAAGGATCTACCTACCAGAGGTGAGAAAGTTCAGAAGGCTCAATTTCTAATAAGCTATCATCCAGTACTAAAGATTCTTGATTTTGGTTTTGCAGCTGTTTCCAAGCCTCAACAAGGTAGTATTCCTGGACGATGACATTGTAGTACAGACGGACTTGACACGTCTGTGGGAGATTCGAGTTAACGGAGCGGTTCAGACATGTAGATGAGATGACAAGTTTGTGATGTCCAAGAGATTCAAGAACTACCTGAACTTTTCACATCATTTGATATCGAAGAACTTTGATCCGGAGGAATGTGCATGGGGTTATGGCATGAATATCTTCGGCCTCTATGCATGGAGAAGAACAAACATTAGCCAGACCCATCACCATTGGCTCCAGCAGGTAAATATTGATAGCCATCCTCTTTCCATCAACTAGGCAGAGAAGTTTTAGCAAGCTAAACATCTTCGGAACAAGTTAAAACACCTGCTTATCCAAGTATTAACATAATTCTTACCACGAGAACTGATTATTAAGGTCGGAATAACATTCTCGTGTTTTCTATCACAAAGTTTGAACTTTTGACAAATTGGTTCGTTCACTACAATATCGACATAATAATAGATGACTAGAGATCATAAACTTGAATACTATGAAGCTCATATATAGGGTACTTGGTATGAGATAGACCACTGTAGCGTCCCCGCTGTGAAGCAAAGTGGACACAATGTAAACTGAAATTAAGCTATAGAAACTTCGGCTTATATAGAATTGGTTCTTCGACAATGATAATATTCCCCTCGTCCCATAATTTTTGCAACAAATTGACTTTGGAGTTTTTCATCTTACTTGCAGAACTTGAAATCAGACCTTAGCCCATGGCAGTTAGGAACTTTACCTCCAGGACTATTAGTGTTCCATGGTTACCTCCACATCGATCCATTCTGGCACATGCTGGGTCTCTGCTATCAGGAGAACACGAGCCTTGCGGATGCTGAAAATGCTGGTGTCGTCCATTTCAATGGGAGGGCGAAGTCGTGGCTTGCTATAGCATTCCCGGAGCTACAGCCATTATGGGCAAATATGTGAACTTCTCCGATAAGTTCATCAAGGGCTGTCATCTGAGGGCAACATAGGTTATGCATTGCGGTCGACTCAGTTTAACTGCAAAAGGTATATGCTTGTACATGAGAAGACAAACCCGAGCGCCTGCATAGGGAAATTAGAAGTTCAGTGAGTTATAATTCCTGAGATGGAATCTTCTCCTCATTCTTCGAGATACTCTGTAATAACTCTGCAAAATTTTGCAATCAAAAGCAGGTCCATGAATTTGCACATCCTCTTATGTACGACGAGAGACGATATGTATGGATCAAGAGCTCGCATGTGACACAGGAATCACGAACACCTATATCAAGGTATTCATAACATAACAGAAACTAATGATTTGGAGCCACCTGATGAAAACAAAACATTAGTAAAAACATTAATACGATGTACAAATTCTGATGTACCAGAACAGTATATGTTCCGTGAACCAACCAATTCTAGATGTAGACTTCATCTAACAAAAACTAGCACTGTCAAAGAACAAATGACAATGTAAAGGCAATACATTTCCTGCATTACAAGCTACAATCATGCCTCGCAAAAACAAAAAAAGCAACAGCCACTATGCAACAGGCGGACATAGCACGTGATCCTGCGATGTGTCGACCACTGCAGGAGGCAGGAACTGCCACATGGCCACACCCGGGTAGCTGACAAATGGCACCAACTTGCTTCCTGCAGGTGGAGGTTGAGCAGCGAAGGCAGCTGGGATGGCCGGTGGTGGAGTCGGGAAACCAGGTTGAGTGTTCACAGACTTCAGTCGTAGCTCCAGCTTTTCCTTCTCGGACTTCAGCCTCTGCTTCTCATCTCGAAGCTCGATCTTCTCGGCCTACAAGAGAAGATAAACTCTGATAATCAAGGCCAGTCACAAAGATATCTCAATGCAGTATCATACATCCCAACTCAAAAGTGGAAACTATAACCAAAACATGAGAGGAGTAAAGAGCGTCCTTGACGGCTCTGACACACTTGACAACATGATACTCACATCAAGAGTGAATTGGTGACCTTGAAGAGTTAATGGTCACATACTCCAGATCGCTGGCAAAGCTTGTCCTGTGCATGTGAAATCTAATGGAAAAAGTTCAATACCTTCAACTCCTTGATTTTGTCCTGGAGGCTTGAGTTTGAGTCCTTCAACTTGTGTGCTTCACTCCTTAACTGAGTCACCATGCGAACAGCGTCCATTAAAATGGCAGCTTTGTCAGTCTTGGGAGGCCTTCCATGCTCCAGGATTGAGGCCAATTCCATGAACCTAATAAGCAAGATCATCAAAATAAGGAAGAGTGTATGGAAGGATAAGGGTTCACAAGACAAGTATAGGAGGAGCATACTTGTCATTGAGTCTATCCCTACGTAGCTTCTCCCTGCAAGCTTTCGAGCTAGAAGTACCACAGGATTCAGTTCTTCCCCTGTTGCAGGATGTCATTCATAGTTTGATCAGTTAACTAAACCATCTCTAAGAAAATCCAAACAAAGCATGGGAGCAATCCCTTCGACAACTTATGTGACAGGATATGATTGACTAAACAGCCAGAATAGTGGTTAGAAGACAGCTATATAATCTTTATATACTACAGTTAAAAAATGATCCAAGTGCAGCAGAATCCGAGGGAGGGAATAGAGGCAACGGTGACCGATACCCAACCTATTCAGACATCAGATACACTGATATTGCAAAACCAAATCAGACTCCTATTTTCTGCAGCTAAAGCAAACGTGCTAACAGAATTTCCCTATTAAGAGACTAAGAGAGAGTATCAAGAATCAATTCCTTCATACATCACCAGAACAAGACAATAAGATAGTAAAATACAACCAGATATTAATATAAAAAAATTGGCTATAATCTCACCATCAAGAAAAAAGAAAAATATTAACAATTGAACCTCTTTTTCGAGTTGTTCTCCTTTGGAACCTCTGGATCTGCAAAGACGCCCTCAAGCTCCACGCTGGAAAACAAAGACCATTTTGTGGTTTAGTCAGAAGCGTGATGCACAATTTTTTTGGCACTCATACAAAAAAGGATTAGCATGCTTATCAAGATGAAAGTGCAGATACCACCCAACTTGTTGCAAACCAAGAACTCTAACCAAACAGAATGATAAATCTCGATCATCACTAAGTTAAGTTCTTAAGCTAAATTTGCAGACCAATGAGTTTGAAAGATCATCACAAAACAACACGATCTCATTGATACTCCTAAAGTTTTTCTTTCTTAATGTTTGATTCTCACAACGAATCAGAAAGTCACAGAAGCTTCTTCTTAGCTACTATACTGGTTTCAGGCAGTGCTCAGCATGCTTCACACCATTCCCATTCCTCATCTCATCAAACCAAAAAGATCATAAAATATCAACAACCACGTCATCCCTTCACATAAGACTCACACAACAAACGCCAGTTCACAATACCTCAATTTGGTTCATATTCGTGTCAATTTCACACATATATTGATGCAAGAATGAAACGTGGCTCAACGATTTGGGTGGAAACTCTCAAAAGCAGGGCAGCAATCGACTAGGGAAGGGATAAAAGTCACAAAGACTCAAAAACATAACTTTAAAATAAATGTTTGAAAATAATGATTTATTTTCTGCATTGCATATGCTACTCAGACCCGCTTCCCACACCGTGAGCACAATGCATACCACGTACTAGTTCGTGCTATTCGCAACGCTCGTCATCCGACCACTACCAGTTCCACCAAACATACCAATCCAACTCCAAATCCTTCCAATAACCAAACAGCCACATAAACTCCATCGAACACGAAACAACAAGCCATCAAACACGAAACAACAAGCCATCGAACACCAAATCCCCAAGCGACCCATCAAAATCCCCAAATCCCAAATCCAACCAAACGGGCAATCCCCAAACCCCTCAAAAACCAAATCTTGACCCAACCCGCCAAACCCTAATCCTCCAAATTCCCAAACGACCCATCAAATACCCAATCTAAAAACCCCAATCCAACCAAACGGGCAATCCCCAAACTCCTCAAAATCAAATCTTGACCCCAAGCCACCAAACCCTAATCCCCCAAATTCCCAACCCCAATTCTAATCATCCAAATCCAACTCACCTCACATCATTAGCACCCGACAAGTTCCAATTGAACCCAACCGAATTGGGCCCTGAAAACTCTGCTCCGCCTACGTTGATCTCCTCGATGAACCCGTCAAGATCCAGGAAAAGCCGGCCGGTGTCCGGCGACAGCATATTGGGTCCGATTACCCGAATCGGAGGATCCGATTGGAGAGTGGGTGGATTGAGGACAAAGGGTCGCGTGGGGGTTGCGTGGTGTCGAGAATGATGAGGAGAATGAAGTGATGAGGGTACTTCGTTTGTTTTGAGATTTGGGGGTATTTTGCTTGTTTGAAATGAAAAGGTGTGGAAATTTAATGGGGAATCTAGCCAATCATGTTAAAACTCATCTAAAATTATATCTCAATAAATGCAATCCTTACGAAACAAAATTTATGTCGATATATCGTTTCGTGTTATAGGCCTATCATATTTCAGGATAATGGAAGAAACTTATTTCGAGATGTGGAGTCCTGTTCAGATCATATGAGCATCATCAACAACTATACTCATTTTTAAAATAATAAAAAGTAAATTCTAATCTTCATAGTTTTACTTGGGATATAATCTTTTTGTCAAAAAATGAATTTTTTTATCAGACATACATAACAATATAAATTTTGAACTATATTATGAGACGATTGAATGTTGTTTTTTTAAAAAATATCGTAAAATATTAATGATAGTAAACATCATGTATTATATCCGTGAACAATTAAAAGATTTAAATTGAATCGTTTAGATACGTAACGAAATCCCTCAAATTACGTGTTGAATAGTACAATAAGAAAAAAAATATTGTAATAATTATGAGACGAATGTAATATATGTCAAGAAACAAGTTAATCTGATCAAAAATAAGATAAGAAAAACAAGATATACAGAATTTTATTCACGCGGCTTGCAAACAACGAACAGTATGAATACAAGACGTGAATTTTATTCATATTTCAGAACGGTTTAAAGCTACAACGGCAAACAAAACAATGAAAAAAAGGAGGGCCGTGAGTGCCGCAACAATTAGCGGGCTGTCGCTGCTGCTGTGGACTTACGCCGTTGATATAAAGCGTCAACCAAAGAAGTAGTTAGCTACACATTTTCAGCCAACTGTATTCGCTTGGATAAATTATAAACAAGACAGTGCAGTACAAATACTATACCCATGTCAGTTGTTACTGTTACATATCCAAATAATTCACTTGAGCACAGGACAGGAGTTCAATAGGTACAACATTACTTCGAGTTCGATTAGCCATACACTACAACCTAACATTTCATGTCGATAAAATTCATCGCAAATGAACGTGTAGATGTCATCCAACACATACAAATTCTCGTATCCGGTATCACTTTTTGTCAACTATACAGACATATCACAGCTCGGCCTAAACCATAACACGAATCGCGCCCTGTCTTTAGTTCTTACAGGGGACGACTGCATTCCACTGATCACGTCGTCGCATTAGATGGTGAGCTCATACAAGTACACAACAAGTCCTGATGCAACGCCGAAAGATCTTGATCAGTTCAGCCATAACTCAGCCTTGACTCTAAAGTTCGCATGTAAGTTTGGCGACGAGGGACTCCAATCTCACAAGCATTGACTCTCGCAGCGAACTTGAGCGAGCTAAGCGTCTCTCCCAAAGAAGAAGGATCAGGAGACAAGTTGACGAACATCAAGGTTTTGGAGTCACCACCAAGGCACGGCTAAGTGACCATATAGAAAGACTTGTGTTAGCCTCCGCAAATCAACACAAAAATGTTACTACAATACAACATTGAGACGAGATGGCTAATGCCTTTTACCTGAAGAAGATACGTCAACTTGGAATTTCTAAACGGAACGTGGTCTTCCTTCTTGGCGAGGGCGAATATTACGTCGCTCAATGAAGACAAGCTTTTGTTGATGGCCTATTGTACAAGGAAACAGAAATTAACAATTCTTAAGCTGAATGAACGGAAGAAAGGAAATTATATGATTTTGCTGATTGCTCGGGTTCATGCCCATACTTGGGTTTCCTTCAATCGATCTCCAGTGGACCCGCTCTTTGAGAGGCGTTCACTGCCCGCAAGATCAATCAGGTTCAGTATACCTTGCACCTGTTGCTCAGTACACTAGAAAGCTCACATTGATACAAAAGAGTTGAATCAGAATTTATCAGTAGGCATTAGACATGAAAATGAACCAAGTGACCATATTCAAAGAAGCTAATACCTCATTAACACCAGATATTCGTAAAGTAAACACGAAATGACTTCGTGATGATTGTTCATTCATCAATGTCTTGCCAACAGCTCTGTAGAGAACCCCATGAAAGTCAGCAAAACCAGTAGCTAAAAATTTAACGAAGAGCAACTGGCGAAATGTATTTTCTTTGCAATTCATTGCTTTTCTTGTGCCATGTCTATTAGGTCGGTCTTTTACCTGCTCTGAGCAGCCTTATCCAACAAATATGAAACCTCACGGCTGCTGCGAACATCAACTGTGGTAAGATCAGAGACCTGGGTGTTGCCGTTCACATCATGCTTGATGGTGTATTGTTTGCTGTTGCTATTCTCCAAACGTGATGGATCATAAGAGTGTTTGCTTGTCGACAGAAGATCTCGAATTGTTTCATTGTAAATTTCCAACATACAGACCTACACTCATTTTAAGAAAATAAAAATAGTAACCATAATGCAAAAGAAGAAGAAGAAAGAAACCTCCCTTAATTCCTATTGTACCACAAGACTAATTGGTCATGTGGCACAGTCGTGAAGTACTTCTGCAGACACAAATTCAATTAAGCCGATACCAAATTCGAAGGACTATTGTAAGCTATAATATTCGAGCAAGTTTTAAGGGCAATGTAAGGCGTATTCACCTGCAGGTCATACTTCCATCCTTGGGACCGAAGGGCTTCTCTAGTTTCGAATATCTGCTCCAACGAGCGAGGAATCAGTCCCTTCTCCTCAGGGTTTCCTGGTTCACCCATCATAGTAAATGTTTTACCCGAGCCAGTTTGGCCGTAGGCAAAGATGCAAACCTGGAAACATGCTCATTCTCAGCAAGCCACTCGAAGAAAACAACATATGGAGACAGGACAAACTCAACAAAGCACAGGAAACCGATGATAGCCAATTTATTTCTATGGAAAGACTATCGTATTTATCGATTACCTTATACCCGTCGAGTGCACTCTGAATAAGCTGCGAGATTTCCACAAATACCTCATCCTGAGATACCTCGGGCTTAAACACTTTGTCAAATAAGAAAGCATGCTTTTGCCCTGGGGATGAATTTCGGAAAGGAAAAGATTATATGCACATAGGATCAGTAAAATCTAGCAAAATGTTCTTGTGAGCCAAATGATTTAAGATTTGCGAGAAATATTGTGGAAAGATACCATTTTGTGACACGTCAATTCCCCGACCCATAGCTTCCGTCGAGATAGGATAAGTGATGGCTTTTGTTTCAGCAGTGGTTGCTTCTTCAGGTAAAAGTGGTCGTACTCGACAGAAAACACGAATGTTGCCCTTGAGTTCCTGTAAGAGGAAAGAGCGGCTAATTCACAAAGTTGTTATCAGACAAAGATATGTTCCATAGCGTGCAAGAGCAGAACCAGTATAGTGTTATGCAACTTCTTCCGCAAGTTCTCCCCCTCGACAAGCGTTGTTTCTGCCTCTGCTAGTCGATTCTGCAGGTCCTGTATAGCTTTCTTTCGCCCCTCAGATTCCAATCTGCCCTCCACTATAGTAGAATCATGCATCTACAGAAAGGAAAAGAAAACAGTATTAAAAAAGAAATACATCATGGATGCTATGAGCAGATTATAAAGTGAAAGACTACATCTGTTGAGAATCAACCAAAGAATAAAGGTTATCCCTCTATGTAGGAGATCAACGAAAAGGTCAAAGCTTGCATCTTACAACATTCGACACCAACATCATCACTCAATTTAGTCCTACCTGAATTTTCTTTTGTGCAACTGTTAACTCGTCCTGCAGCCCCCTTATTACTTCATTCTGGGATAAGCATCTGACCTGTCACAGAATACATACACTTCAACTATTAGTATGTCCACGTAATGTGTGGTACAATTAAGAAACATAGCAATTCATGAGACAGAATGAACCTCGAGCTCATTCGATCTTAGTGACAGATCATCCAACTCAGATGCCAACTTTCTGGTGCATTCCTTGTGATTATCTACTTCATCCGTCAAAGCTTGTATTTGAGATGATTGGCGTTCTCGGTCGTCTCTTACCTGTTGTAGCTCCATCCTAAGGCTTCCAATGTCATTGGCTAAGGCTTCCTTTTGCTTATTGGCTTCCGCCAAGGCATCCTAAGGCCAAGAACCAAGTTTCAGGAATGAAAAAAAATTAACAAAGTACAAACAATAAAATGGATCTCGCTGCTCTTTTCATTTAGGCAATTGCATAGTCATTGCAATTCCAGCTTATTAGATGTCATAACCAAATAGACAGCAGATAGCTGAGAATGAATATTTAAGTGTCCTTCCATTAATATCGGAAAGAGCAGCATCCATGCTAACTACTCACGAGAGAAGTGAGGAAAACATGATACAGTGTGCGAGACTCACTTTTGAAGAAGCCAACTGGTCATACAAGGAATTGTTAAGGCCCCTTGAGCTGCTGAGTTCTTCCACCACCGCAGCTTTTTCCCTTTCAACTCGTTTCAAGATCTCATTAGCCGAACCGAGCTCGGTTTGAAGTTTGGTGTTATAGTTTTGCAAACTAGCATTGTAATCCTGTAACTTCCTGTAGACTTCGTTATTAGAAGCAATCTGCATCGATGACAGACAAAAATATAGAACAAAATCATTGCGATAGGACAATGAATTTATAATACATCAAGAACATCAAACTCTATTGCTTCATGTTACCCTCTGATTGGCAGCAAGTAACTCTTCTTCAGACCTTTGTAGTTGCTCTGAAAGCGATGCATTTGTCTTCTCGGCAGAAATCGTCTCCTCTTTTTCTCTTGATAGCGAATCCATTAAGACCTAGTCAAAATGGTTGAAAAAGAATCACAGTCGATGAAATGAAATTTAAAGTTACTGAGACGAGATAAAACCTTACCAATTTATCAGATTCTTCTTTAGCACATTTCTCTTGTAACAAATCATAATTCTTTTTCAGTTCCATGATAATTGCATTAAACTCTTCTTCCTTGTTTTCAATCATCGCCTCTGACACCAAAAGGAAATCATCTAGAATCAACAACACAACCGCCTAGAAACAAGCATGAAAGCAAGTCAAATCAATCTGAACATACCCATTTCCTCGCACTTGGTCTCGGCCGATTCCAACAAGTCCCTGAGCTGAACTTGCTCCATCAGATAAGCGTCCTCGAGAGTTTGAAACCATCTGATGCAAATTCTAAGTCTCTTTATATAATCTATCATCTGATCACATCTTTCCTATAAGAAGATAGCATTGACATATCAACCAGCATTGGTTTGATTTTGACACAAACCGACAACATAAACATACTAACCACACATTTGGACCCAAGGGATAGATATACCACATTTGCATACATTAATCTCAAACAAAAGACAATTTCTGGTAACATCCAAAGCATAGAACACAGACCTTATAATTGAACTTATTCTTGGTTTTCATCCTCTCATTAACCAAAGCCTCCACATCTTCCCTACTGAACTCAATCCCACCGCTTTCTGAACCTGCAGTACTGGCCGTTGCACTGGCCGGAGCACTAGCCATAGCACCGGCCATTACCCGATCTTGACGACCATTGACGATAGAAAAAGCTTGTCGGCTTCTGAACCCGTTTGATCTAGTTCCTACCATTGTCTCCCCTCTTTGGACTTTACCCCACTTCTGTCTTGCAACTTCATCAACAAAGCATTTTGTTTGAAGCTGATTACACCCCTGTAACAAACGAGAACCTGTTCTTTTCAATCCAACAGAAACAAATAAAACAACAATACAAGCACAGTATATTGTACACAGGCGGTTGAAACCTTCAATCAAACGGTTGAAAACAACATACCAACCATTCTATTGTTATTAAAAAAGGATTGCTGATGTCAAAGGGACAAAATGTTGGAAGTTCATGGAAACCCTCATTCAACATTTATCAATAGAAAACTTAAAAGCAATCACATTATGCTTCATCACTCAAGTGCACTCACATTATAAACTTCTAAAACAACAATATCACCTTAAATGACATGTTGGGCAAAAACCCAGGAAACATTCACTGATTTACCAGTCAAAATTGAAACTTTCACCCAACCCAGTCAAAATTGAAACCCAGAAACAAAATTACAGTATTTCACCAATCCAACACAGACCGAGTGAAAAAACAGAACTCAAAATCAAGATTTACCCTAACCGACAAAAATTTGAAAGCAAAAAACAAGTACCCAGAAACTAAAATCACAACATTTCACCAAATCCACCCTCAATTTCTTCAAAAAACAGGATTGCCCAAATCTTGAAACAAGTGAAAAATCACAATGTGGGTAACATTATTTCACCATATTACCCCTCACAATGTGGGTAACATTACTGTTGAAATCATCACTTACAAATAATTGCCGGTTATTGGTCTGATTCATAGACTCCAATGGTGGAAGAATTGCTCTAATGAAATCCCAAAAATTAAATAAAAAATTAAATAAAAAAAGGCCAGAGAGAGAGAGAGAAAATTGAATAACAAAATTGATTCAAGGAGGGTGAATTGATGCCTTGATGGGCCCTTGTTGATTGTAAACGAAGCAATTGCTCACATAAAAAAAGAAGTCGGTGATTTGGTGAAGAGTAGTAACTAGCAAGCTAAGCTAGAAAGAGAAACGGTGAAAACAGAAAGAATGGCAACAAACAACAGAAATGGGTGTTTTCTGAAACATAATTTCTTACTTGAAAAATGTAGAATTTGATGATTGACTGATTTTTTGGGGATTTCGTTGAAGGAATTTGAGGGGGGTTTTGGTTACCGTTTGTATCTGATTTTTTCAATTTTTTGTTTTGGGATTTTTGGAGTGGAGTTGAATGGAAGTGGAAGAAGATGATCTGAATAGTGGAGTGTGGCATATCCATGGAGCGTTTGGGCACTTCAATACTCAAAATATTTACTTCAACATTGATGAACAATCTGGATTTTTTTTTCTTCAAAATATTTATTTCCATATTTTATTTTATTTTTGAAATGATACATAAATAGTTTCATTAAGTGTTTAGGTTAGATAAAGGCTAATCTTATTTTCGGGGAGATTTTATGACCACCTCCTTAGTACCCCTAGTGGTCCCCACAATAACATGGAAAAAAAAGAAATACTCCTACATTTATTATTGATTCATTGAATCAAGAAATCCTTAAAAAATCGATAAATTGAGATAAAATCCTCATTTCATGTTTCACCTATGTTACACTTTCTTAGATCTTTTAAAATATACATCATTTTCTATCTTAATATTTATTTATATTTTATTTAATTGTCGCTCTTTTTTCAAAGGAATCTTTTTCTTTTTGGATCTCATCTTGATCATTTTCATCTCCCTCTCATTATTTTTCATCGGTTTCTTTTCATATTTTCGCTATCATACAGGAAACCAATTATAAAATTCATCAACATTACACATTCGTATTCAATTCATCATCTTGGTTTTTCTTCAATTTCACAAACTGCAAAAGATTTAGTCCAATCTCAACAAACCTTATTTCATTTCTTCCACAAATCGAGTTAAGCTAAATAGAGTTGCTTTTCCTCCACACATATCGAGTTAAATTTAATTTCAGGCATTATTATGGATAATTAAGAATTTCTTCAACCAATAAACAATGCTCTCGTTTGTGCTGAAGGTGGCGACGACGAGGAGGCAATGAGGTTGAGATTGGGGTTCATGGGATTGTTGCGAAGATGGGTTTTGATGGGGATGTGTGTGAGAACTGGGACGGGTGTCTATATTGAAAAGTCGGGCGATTATAGGACGCACGGAAGGTGTTCGACGAAATGCATAAAAGGAATATGATGACGTGGTGTGGATGATTGATATGTATTCGAAGTGCGGATATATGCAGAATGCGAGAAAGGTGTTTGATGGGATAGTCGAGAAGGATATTGTTGTTGGATGCTATGATTCAGGATTATACTTTGAATAGGTTCTCGAAGGAAGCATTTGATGCTTTTGACCAAATGATATTACAAAATGTAAAACTTGATTGTTACGTAATGGTTGGTGTCCTGCGGGTTAGTGCTAGGGTCGAGACATTATACTACGGCGATGGACGAGTAAGTTAGTTCTGAGATCAAATAGGATGGATCAAAGATTGCGGTATAATCTTTTTGACTTGTATTGTTATATTCAAACAAAATCTACTGTTGTAATCTAACACAAATGTTATTTTCTATTTGTATTGTTGTAATCCAATAGAAACGATGATCGGTTTTTCATTTTTTCCATTTTCTCAAATGCATTTACTCTATAAAATCATAAGAGTGAAGTGTATATCTCAAAATTTACGATACTCATATTGGTGTAAGTAGTACTCTTTGATACAAAATTAATAATGATTGCAACGTCTATATTGTATTTTTTTCAGACATGGACGTGTATTAATATTTTTTCACAACGTCTATACAAAATACATTTTCAGTATAAATTATTGCAAACCTATATTTACTTCATATGAAGTGTATCACACAAGATTCATATAGTGTATCGATTTAACGTACATATGTGTGTAATTTATTGTTATGTACTTATCTTTACATAAAAAAAAACTTCTTAAAACTCTTACCTACATATTAATTACATCTTTAATGAAGAAATGTGTTACAAAATAAATATTAAGTTCACATTTGTAATGTATCATGTTCTTAGAGATGCATCAACTTCAAAAGATTTTACCTACACATTTTTAGATATTTAATAGTCTCTTGATGTAATGGAGTAACGCATATATTGATACTATATTTTCTCAATAGAGATATTGGTATGTGCATATTTATAATGCATCAAGTTTTTGGAGATTGTCAGGTCACATATTGGTAATAATGAATCAAATTTAAAGATGTTAGCTATGCTTTCTCAAAGTTGTTACCTATAACACCTCATAGTGATACCAATGCATCTTCTTTGAAATTGTAATACTACTAAAGTAAAATCTTAGTTTAAGCTACTTGGAGTGTTTAAAACTCACGATACTTAACACAAATTGTTGTACATATTCAATTATTATCAATATGTTCCACGATCAAATTTTAGTTTTTTGACAGACGTAGTACAAATTATATCCTCATTGTCATATGTGTTCAAAAATGGAGTACATAAACTAATATTTGCAGTACAACAATTAAGAATTACAATATACAAAATCTAGATACGACAAACTATACGAACAATACAGTACATAAAAGAACAAACACATTATTCATAATAAAACTAGTAGTACATAAATTGAAAGTGACAATACATAAATAACAAGTTGTTAGACATATGTTATACGATGTAGTAACCACAATGGTACGTTCCAAAAACACGTGCTTGCATTCAAACAGAACATTTCAAATCCATGTTGTTTCCCTCTCTTGCATACACACAAAGACAACTTCCTTGCTATCCCAAGTTCCCCTGTCTTTATATAATCCGACAACTTAGCATTCTATAAAGTAAGATCCTCAACGACATCCCATTAAATACAATTCTCATATCCTCTCTAACATTATCCCCTCTGAAATAAGCAGTCAATATAGCATTCCAAACAATCATATTTCTCTCGAACATTTCATCGAACACTTTTTTGTGCATCCCCAAACGTCTACATTCCCCATACATATCATCTTTCCAACAAACAAATATACACCAAATTCATGACTCAGAACGTGACAATATACCCGAATCTTAACCCCCAACACCCTTGAGTTCGCGATCGCTTAAATGCGAAAAGAGATACTAAGAGTAACAAATAATCCCCTCCTCATCTCAACAAATCCTTTCATGAAATTATTTGAATTTATCAGATTCTGATAATCCTCGTGAAACCCTATTGTACATGAAGGTGTCGGACTCGACGCATGGCAAAGGACTTCATGGTCAAGGGGGTCGTCGGGAGTGAGATGGAGGAGATTAGGATAAAATTTGTCGAAGAAGAAGAGGGGACAAGATGGAGAGTAGGAGAGGAATTTGTGATTTTGATTGTGGTGGTTTGGGATGAATTGAGGAATATGTTACAGGATGAAGATGAGCAAGTGATTTTGGAAATATCAGGTTTCCAAAATGGAAAGGTGGAAAATGAGAGAAGGAAGGATGAGTTAACAGATTATGGGTGGAATTGTATAAAATAATGAAGTTATGAAAAAATATTGAGTTAAAATGAAGTATGAAATTGAGATGAAAAATTAGATGTAAATAAAAATAAAATGGGGAGTAAGATGTTGGTGACAAGTGGATGAGAGAGTTTAAAATAAATCTCAAATTCATTAAATTCTCCACAAAAAAAAAAAAACATTAAAGCTCTAAATCTATGTAACAAATTTTTTTGTAGGACTAAATCCAAAATAAAAATGACTAATTTCAGAATAATTTTTTTTATTGATAAGTTTATTTTTCATTCTAAAACATGGATGCTCTAGAATTAATCAATTTTACTATGGATTTAGTTATTCTTTTTTTTTTTTTCATATTTACTCAAGGGTAATGAATAATTGAACATAACAATTATTTGAATAGTGAGAAACTATTGTTTGAATGGAAACGAAACAATTTGAATCTAACTTTTAAATTATTACCTCCATCTCAAAAAATAACGAACGTAAACCCCGCCCGTTGATTTATGTATGTGTTGAAGTTTTATAAAATTTGATAAAAAAAAATAATCTTTTAATGATAGTGGAATTTATGAGAGATACGGGAGGACGAGGAAGGAGGTGGTTGTTGTATTGTAACCGATAATAATTTGTTTTATTATTTTTTATATGAAAAAATTATTATATATGATATGTTGATTATATTTTGAAATGATTCGAATAAAAAAATATAATTTATAATATAAGATGAAGAGAATATTATTTTTTAAATATGAGGGCTCATTATCATTATTGAATCATTTGAACACATTATGACCAGTAAAAATGGAGCCCTTCTTTGCACTATGAAGGATTGGACTAATCGACTTTGAAGTTTGGAGATTAGAATTTAGAAAGAGCATTCTCTTGGAGTCATGGGTGAAAATATTTGGCGAGGGTAAAAGAAAAAGAAATTAGAAAAGGAATAAAAAACGTCTTGAGAGTTACTACTGGGAAGTAGATAATTAGAGAAACATTGAAATACTATTCCTAATATAAGATGAAGCAGATTTCTTTTTGTTCGCTTCTTTTCTTCTTGTTTGTTATTGCGAGGATCATCCACGGATAAAAAGAAGAATCCGATAATATATTTTTTCTAGAAATAAGAAAACAGCCCTGGATAAAATGAAAATCATTGTCACATCTATTTGAATATAATATTAAGGAACTAATTCTGAATTGATGACAAAGATCCAGGAAATGTATGCTATAGAACATTGCCCAACAACGCAACATGTTTTGATTTTGTTAGCTCCGCTAATATCACATGTACTGTTTCACCTCTCCTGTACAGAAATGTCATGGTACTTTCCATAACTTGTTTCCAGTTTTTCACCTATAAATCACATGTACTAGCTTACACTCGTGGTATGTTTATGGTAAAAACCAAAAATTTCAGTACAGTCACGTTTTAGATGGCATTGAAAGGGCATTTAGATGCTTCAATTGGTAGGAAATACTACTACTTACAAGACGAACATTGAATTATTAATATTGATAATCTAGCATATGAAGTGAATGATATATCGAATCTCTAATCACATAATAAGAATTCAGAAATAAGAACCTTTATTATTTAGCTAAACTTTTTCAATTATTCAAAAAAACTAACCCTTTTCAATCATAAGTAAAACTATAGGTTGCACATTATATATTCCAAAAAAATGACCGGATAATGTTATTTACAAAGTTTATGACTAATTAATTTTACATATATATTTTTTATTATTTATATATATTTTTTATTCGGATCCAATTCGAAGATGGATTATGTTCAATCCCGTCTGATTTCTTGTAAAATATTGTTGTTTTTTTCCACCCTCAACTTCTATCCTGAGAGCTGAGTATTCTTTGATCACTTCTAGTTCTAGTTTTTGGGGTTCCGTTGTTGATCTCTACATCTTTTGCCTGTCATCTGACACTGGGACGCTGCAAAGCGGGAAGTGTCGGACAGATTGAGAACATGAACTCGTTATATTTGGTAACGTATTGGATAGGCCTTGTGATCAGTAAACTGGTCATCGATGTCTATGTTCTTGGTCGTCGATTTCTTTCACAGGATTCAAACTTGGTTTCTGCTTAAGATGAATCAATCTTTGCCATCACTTGGAAGTTGGATCAACAGTAACACCTTCAATCCCATCCCATCCCAGGTATTAATCTTAACTCATCCAACATTATGACATTTGAAGAAACGTCAAAGTTTTTGGATTAATAATTAGATGTATTTCACATGCATATTCTATCATAGCTCAATTTGAACGTGAATTCGACTTCTTTTCTTAATCGTAACAAAAGATATCGGAGCCCATGATTTCTTGGGTTGGATAAGTGGGATAGGTGATGCGTAGGTTAAGGATCTCCAACTGATTGGGTCACTGTCTTCACAAAATGAATCGATATGATCCAGTCCAAGTGGAGAAAGGCCTATAAATTCAATTTCAAAGATGAGTTGGTGATGAAGATAAACTCACACAAATATTTTTTTTGAATTTTGAGAATATGTGAATAGATTTATCAATTATCTTTCACAACTCTTGAGGTGTGTCATTTTGTACTTGCATCATGCTCTCCTGGAATTGTTACGTGGAGTGTCATTTACATTACATCTATAATATTTGTATCGGATTGAACAGGTTGCTTGCAAGGAGCTCAGGAGTAGCAGGCTATTCCTGAAACTACTCGAAGCTGTGCTGAAAACTGGAAACTGCATGAACGTAGGAACATTCCGTGGTGGTGCGCAAGCATTCAAGTTGGACACATTGCTGAAACTGTCCGACGTAAGGGGAACATATGGGAAAACAACGCTGGTGCTGCTCGTGCCCTCAGAGAGAGCCACAGTCTCTCCAGCGTCAAGTCTGACGAGCTTCTCGAAGATGCAGAGGACGACACGGAAGAACGGTACCGGGCTCTTGGTCTCCAAGTGGTATCAGGTTTGGGATGTCAGCTTGAAAATGTGAAGAAAGCCGCGTGCCCAGATGCAGATACCTTAATCGGTACTATTGCGAAACTGGGGAATTCATTAATCAAAACTCGGAATTTTCTCAACAAGGATATGCAGAACATTGATGAAGGAACCGAGTTCGGGAAAACCCTCAAGGATGTCGTGCAACATTGTGAAGTAGATGTGAAGTGGTTATTGGAGGAAGAGAAGAGGCACACTGTGGCCTACTTCCATGGGAATTCCGGGAAAGAAGAGGGCTTACGCTTATTTTTCATTGTTCGAGACTTCTTGATAATGTTGGACAAGGCATGCCGAGAAGTCAGGGACAATCCTATGAGGCCAAGTAGAAGAAATCAAAGAGACTCTCCATCACAAGAACCTCGTCAGGCATTCCCCATCATCATCCTTCTCCTAGTCTACATCAGAAGCTGTTCCCGGCCATTGTTGAGAGGCGAGCGACTGATTCTAGCTCAGACGAGGATTAGAGTCGTTTGTGTACAGT